>QNGE01003268.1:10290-33909 GCA_008508345.1 Paragonimus westermani | reverse complement strand
TGAGCGGCGGCCCGAGCCACAGTACCTTTTGGTCAGGCTCATGGCTGTTTTGATGATGATGATGATGACGATTGCTATTATTATAGATACAGTTTAATCTGTGCTCGTCGAATCATTCCTCGTTGCCCAAACACCCTTGCGCAGGCAATAGTGCTTTCCATCTGGCTGATCCCCTTTAGCCTGTTCGGTTTGACTGTACCGGATAAATTCAAATTCCTAGTCAGTATTTCGCTTGGAATCAGGACAGTGCACAAGGCTCAAGACAATCGCTAGCCACATTCGCCGAATTTCATAATACATTTTCCCATCTTCCGCGCGGTTGGCTCTTTGTTTCCACTTTCCGAAAGTAATTGTTTTGACGAAAGATTCTTAAAACTTCTACCTCCTCGACAACTGCTTAACAGTTTCAGTGCAATTTCGTCGTTTTGTTGATCACCGCTCGCTCTAAGTTCTATCCATGTGATTAGGTTTTTACTACTATCAGATTACCTGGGGTCCTACATTGTAATTTCGTTTGACGATCGGAAGTTTTCTCCCTTGGCTCTGTCCTTAGGTCCGGAACAACGTCCACTCCTATTACACCTCATTTACCATCGCCTGACACGTGCAAGCCGGGCACCGGTCGTTCGACTGGAACTAATGTCACGAGTACCGCGGACTCAGGGCCACAGGTAGCGCGGAGTGCAAAACCGAAGTACATCCGATTTGGTACGAATTGTGATCTATCGGACGAAAAGAAATGGTTCCCACAGCTACATGAACTGACCAAGCTGCCTACGTTTGTGCGCGTCGTCAGCGCTTTCAACATGCTCAGTCATGTTGGCTACTCTCTGCTGGGAATGAACACAGTTCAGCTGTACCTGAAGGTAAGTTGACTTGGTTTTCCTTCACATCAACTGTTACAGTTTGCTTAAAGATGTGACGGGTGATGTTATTGTTATGCACGTTTGATTTTTGACGGAACGATGTCCATCTTAATTATCGACTGCAGTACGTCAGCGTTTGCCCCTGATGCTAAACTGCAATATAACCACGATAAAACAGATATGCCCTCGTTAAGAAATTTTAGATTCAGAAATGGTGGGGCTTAATCTATAAATCTATGTTTATACTCGACTACTCAGCGTCAGATTTTTTTACATCTTGCAAACAAACAAACAATCTGTCACCCAGAGTAAAGCGACGCCTACGGAAGAACTTTATTTAGGGTTTCACTTCCGTGCCTCATTATTTGGATTGACAAAACATTTTGTTCTCACAGTTTACTCACTTGCATATGTATGTGTGAGTTTGTTTAAAAAGTATTCGTTATATCAGTCCTTCAAACGTTTGTCTTGACTAGATATTTTCAGCCTGCAGCGATTACGCCTGACCCACGAATTACGATATGGCAACTAGGTCAAAGACATCAATTTACCAGTACCGTATGTATCAGCACCAGTGTCCGATTTGGCAGTGTTGCAAAATAATGCTATCTACATGCAGATGTGTATTGACGCACTTAGAAATCCTCCCCCAAGAACGAACAGTGTCTCAGAGAGACCACTTTTATCTTTCTCTATGGAGCTTTCTTAGTAGTTTGGGACCCTATAAGGACCACCTTCCAGGTGTGCCTTTGAATCACAAGGCTGACCCTAATTTGATTCTGTTTCACCACTGGTCATTATGACCTGAATTATGGAATGTAATATACGCGAGACAAGCGATGTGGACTTCCTACTAACAGCCTACATTATCCTACGTCATTAATGCTATTATCTCGTTAGTTCTTACACAAACCACTATCCTCATGCTAAATCTCAATCCATGGATCCGTGGTGGATTGAGAATGTTACTTTACCTCAATCCTACTAATTTGCCTGTAGCCTGTAGGTTCGCAATGATTGAACTTCGTTCATTTTCCCAATTTGATCCGTAATCCCTACGTGACGAATCCTGCGTAAGCCTGAGGCAGCTGTGTATGCTGTCACAAACCAACCAATTTTACACTACCAGTGGTAATTCCGTAGGTCGTGAACGTGGCCTATTATTACCTTCAACAACTGTGTGAAATTCATAGGGACTGTATAAAATGCGGCAGTGATCGCACGAAATTCAGGCAGCCAAAATAATAAACTGTATCCCTTATTGGTGTCTTGTAATCTGTTGATCTGAGTTGATGTCCTCCTCATAAGTGGCCACGTCGGGTGTAGCCCCTTCTATTCGTCATGATAATCATAAACATCAATACATCTTTGGTTCTCACTGATGGTTTGCTGCCATACAATCATGAACAATCAAGCGAGCTTTTGTCAGCAGGAAAAATCTGAGGGGGAGGGAGCAAAACCCAGCTACTGAATATAGCACCGTCTCTATTCAAACGTTCAACATCAAGACGTCTACATCTTGCAAACAAATAACCGAGCTGCAAATAAAATCAAGGCGTCATCAGCAAGATCGCTTCCTTACAGCTTTCGTTGCCCTGTGCCATTAAGTGCACTCACTTCAAAGACAACCCGGCCAAAATGACGACATTCACGCCATCAAACTCGATTAGCCGCCGTCTCAGCCACCAACTCCGAAACACGAGATCCTCAGTACAGAAGACGAGGCCGATCTTCAGTGGCTAGCCCGTTGATGAAGGACTTCATTTCTCTACGTCAGGTCATCAGTTGACCGTCTTGCACTTTACGCCAGTCGGCCGCAACGTTGGTAAAGAGTGTTAGGTGTGGCAGACGGCTACCTGGAATCCCTAATACATGGTCTAGCTATCTAAATCTGTGTGAGCGTAAAGGATTGATGGGAGAATCAGCTTGGCAATCATAGTCAGGCATTCGCTTCTTGAACTACTCGCTGCACAACCGTTGTTGTCACTCGATGCATGCGACTGAACACAGACGTCGGTGATCGAATTCCCGAAGACGGTTCACTTCTTCTACCCTGAGCGGCCAAGTTTCGCTGCCGTAGTGTAGCACAGCCCTCACTGTTTTCTGATTTACGCGACCTTCAGACCTCAAAGAGACACCTCTATGTCGCCATGGGTGCCTCAGAACGGCGAACACCGTCCTAGGGTTAGCCTTAAGGATACGTGCTTCTGTTTCATTTCCTACATCTCCGTCCCCGCCGCTGGTTATGCAATTTTCCAAATAAACAAGCCGGCCAACGACATCCATGGCTTCATTGTCTAACTATAGTTCTACGTTATCACAGCAGTGTTACAGAAGCACTTTGCATTTCGAGACTGCAAAGCACGTTCGGAAGTACTTAGCAGAACGCAAAATGACCACTAGCGTTGTTTGTGCTGCTTGAAAGTTGTCAAGCAGCAACACCTTGATGTCAGCATAATGAAGATCGGTCAGTCTTCTGTTAGGTAGGAGGTACACTATGAATGTTGTGATTATCGGAGACAATCGTGCATTAATTCGTCCATGACGAAATTGAACGAAAGTGGTGAGAGTGATCAGCCTTGACGTACGCCACTGCTGGTGCTGAAAGTGTCATACAGTTCACCGTGAATCTTAACCGAAAATGAAGTGTGTGAATAAGGTGGCTACGGTATGTTCACATGCTTGGTCGGAAGACGTTTGCATGTAAGGGACCCTAAAGCTTGAGATCGATCCAACGAACCGAACGCATTTCTACAGTCGAGAAATATGGATTGCTGTCCGGCGGTACACGTGACGCTGCTGCAGAATTTGATGACGAGTAGAAATGTTGTCTATGCATCCCCGCCGTGGGTGAAGCCGTGCCTGTTCCTCGGTAATGTTTTCCTCTCGGGCTGCAGTGATTCGACGAAGTATGGTGGATGCCGGCACCCTAGAAATGAATGGTTTTCGCGAGCACCCGCGATACCGGGAACTATTATCTCTTGTCCTCAGCACGCAGGGATGGCCTGTGTTGTCCACACAAGTTGGAACAACTGAGTCGAGACCTCTACTAACGCCTTCCCACCTTGCGTGAACAGTGGTGGCACGGGATCCTCTGGACCAGCGGCCCTATTATGCTTGATAGCCGAGATGCAATTGCGGACGTCAGTCTTAGTGGGTGGTTCCAACTCTGTCGACCATGGTGGTATATTACAAGTTTATGGCGGCAACAGAGTAGAAGCATGATGCCAGCTGGTTGGACCGTCGAAGTGTTCCGCTCACCGCTCAAACCTTTCATACTTTGTGTGAATGATTGTATCCTCTTTATTGCTGATACCTTCACTTAAAGACGAACACCTTGCATCAATTGCACGGATAAGCTTGAAGAGTGTGCAGATGTTCTCTGAGGCAAAAGCGGTTTCTATTTCCACAGCTGTCTCCGTTACCCATGTCTCACGATTAGCGATCAGGCTACGCTTTATTGTCCCGTAGATATTCCTCCTAAACTCGTTACACGACCTGCCATGAGGTCCTGCATCCGTCTTGCATTTAACAATTCCAAGTTTTTCTCCGTGATTTGATGTATGTTCAACCCAGTAGCCCCCGTTCCGCATGCTACAGTCCATACCTCATGAATTTAGTGAGAATTTAGTCGCAACGATTTCGAAGATTGGGACGTCTGTGAAGGTTGGCTCGATATCAAATGGGGGCATTATTCTGTTACATACGTGCATATCATTAATGGAGTCCACAAGTTCAAATTCATCCTTCGGATTGTCCACACATTTCTTTTCGTAGGGGTTCTAAGAGTCATGAAATCCATTGAACAACTTCGTGATAAGGAGACGTCGAAATATCACCTTATTGGTCTCATTTGTACGTCCCGCTTGCTAACCTTCGGTAATCCATTCTCATCGAATTGATATTGGCGTTTCCTTGATTAAACTTAGAAGACTCATTCTCCGTTGTATCTTTGGTGCACACTTCCTTTTTAATGGATCCTACTTTAGACCAGAAGGTGGTGTCGCCATGGGATCACCACTTGATCCCATCCTTGCAGACATTTCTTTGTCCACGCTCGAAAGTGATTGCCTAATAAATACGATTTGTGATGTTTTACAGGCGGTATTTGGACAACATATTTATAATTTATGACCCCATCCACTAGTTATCTGAAAAATTCAACGCTTGTCATCCGGCTATAAAATTTGCCTCGAAAGTAGAAATTAACAGAAAGACCATTTCTTGATGTTTTACTACAACGACAGGATATTAGAGGATTGAAACAAAGCGTCAACCACAAAGCCTCCTGGCATGATTAATAAACGCATTTACTGAGATTTGTCCCACTTAAATACAGTAGATATTTAGTAAACTGCACAGCATACGGAGCAAGAGCGACCTGCAGTATTAATACTGATCCACAGAATGCTACGTTAAAACGGTTGTTCATAATCTTTCATTGCTCGTCACATGAAAAAATATGTTCTTTTTTAACACGATCGCTGTTTTGAAAGGGCCTATCTTCTTTAGTCTTCTTTAAACAAGATGAAGAGTTTGAAATATTAATTCATAGAAAAGAAGGCTTACCTTGCAGCTTCTTTGTGTTTAACTGCCAAAACTCAGCCGGCCATCGCTCAGCGAATTAAGGATTAACTAACTCATCAGCCTAAATCATTTATTCTATAACTGTTCACCTGCATTTGTAGTACCAGGAATGTCGAACACGGCGAGATTTGTCAAGCACATTGCCGAGCGTTGCCTAAAATCCTTCACCAACAGTATTGTCACCCGTTAACAGTGCGATTTTGGATCACCTAATAGAGACTGAACACACAGTCGACGTTAAATAAGCGGTCTCGTTTATTCTTGGAAATATCACGTATGCGTAACAAGTCTCATAAAGAACACTTTTGTTTACAACAGAAGTGATCGTTAACCGCCCTGTACGACCAGATTTACGTAAGCAAAGAAAACTTGTAAAAACCTTACAGTTACCGTGGCCATAGTTATGACATAATCCTCAGTCTTCTTGTTTTCGCCCTGCTAGTCTCCGTGGGAGTTAAGGTCGATCAACTTGTCAGTCGATTCACACCATAACCACACTATCTTGCTATACAACTGCTTGCTCTTTTTCCCGCTTGCTTGACCGCTTGATCTGTCTGTTCGGCAATCGTTGTTCAATGGTTTATTGCTTATCATTCCTGTTGCGTTCACTGTCACTGAGCTTTAATCAGTCAACTGCAGTTACACGCAGCTTCTCATTTCTGCAAACACCAGAGGTGAATTGTCGGGGATAAAAATTCATTTACGGTTTGTGTGTTGTTGAATGTCTCAGCGGGTATATTTTGCATACCGACAGCTTTATGGATGGCGTTCCCAATTTCTCAACAGCCAACCGTTTATGTCGTCGTAGTCGTTGCCTGAGAAAAATAAGAACAAAGTGACAAATGCAAACGCCTGATCTGACTCCATTATGTAGATTGTCTACTGGATACGGCGATCCTGAATGTATCCCTGCCATCAATGACTGACAGCTGCGTGATGTATCTGTAAATGAACATGATTTGGAAAAGAGAGGCGCTAAATATAACGACGACGCGCATTATGCTTAAAACTAACCATTAAGGGATACTGTCATAAATGAAGAAATGATCTTAAGGGCCAATGGAAAAACAAGATATTTAAAATATCCATGAAGTTCCTATCTCCTAAATACCACAAGAAACGTTGATGTTTTTTATAGATCCCTGTTCTTGTGTTTAGATCTAACTTACCGCCGTCACTGTTATAACCCAACCCACAAAATGAAAAACAAATGACTGGAGGAAATGAGGTTGATCAGCGTTGTTAGCAATCAATCATGTATGCGTTTCGTTATTTGCAGCACGCTGTTGTGTTAGATTACGCTTCCAACCGATAACTTACGTGGATGGTATCGGATATGTACGCGCTAATCATTAGCCGTGTATTTTTCTTAACGGATTTGTTGATGCGGCCCACCAATTTGACAGCACAGTTGGTGTTGTATTCATCATTTGTTCAATGTGTACTTCAAACAGTTTGGTGTTGTCATCGTTGGCCCTCATTTCGATCACAATAGGATTATGTTCAAACCACATAGGTTATTGCCTACTACATGGTAGTCTGCCTATCGGGACCGTAAACCTCGTTGGGTCTCGTGCATCAGGGTTTTTTCTTCCACTTACCACCAACTTATTTTCTCTGTCCAGGTCCCTGGTTGTCGCACTCCCGGGCATCAGGAGAATAATTGCTTCTGTTCTGTCAACATTAATATCGGTCCTGGTGATTGTGAGTGGTTCTCTGTTCCGGAACAGTATTGGGGTGCGATTCATGACTTGTGTGAGAAGAACAACGTGAGTCCGACTAGTGCTCCGTCTTAATTCATTTAGTTCCTGCGGTCGGACAAGTTGTATTTGGGCAATTGTTTTATCTACTCTGTCCGCTTATTAGGTTGACTACTTGACCGGGTCATGGTGGCCAAATTTAGAAACGCTATACGACGAAGAGATACCAGTCTACCGCTTCATTCAGCGTCCAGGCGATCTAGTCTGGATCAATGCGGGCACCGTCCACTGGGTCCAAGCGATCGGCTGGTGTAACAACATTGCCTGGAACGTTGGGCCATTGACTTCGCGTCAATATCACATGGCCTTGGAACGGTACGAGTTCAATCGGCTGCGCGGCGTTAAGTCTATTGTCCCAATGATCCACTTCAGCTGGCAACTGGCAAAGAACGTGAAAATCTCCGACCCGGGCTTGTATGAACTGATCAAGTGTGTTTTTTTAGCGAACCTATTGACGTCTATCACTCCCCGTCAGTCGGACGTTTTTCTTACCACTTGACGTACTTGTGATGTGAGCTTTAGGCTCTGATTACCGTCACCCTCCGGGCCTAGTTGGCGTTATACAGTCAAACCTACTGTACGTGCTTTTGCGTACACTGTTCCTGTGACACGCAAAAATCTGTCCTTCCTATTGCTTTTATGATGTGTTTTACATACTTGTACCCAGTTCTCAACTTTATTGCCAAACTGTCAGCACTCATTGGATATTAACGCTTCAAGCAAGTGTCATTATCATCAAAACAATACATTAGTACCGAGTGCAGAATGACATAGCTAGTCTGTGTCCACTTAGAAAATGTTTTATTCCCGGCTAGGCAAGCCAACTGAAGGGAGCCGACGTTACTGGACGCAAATCGATGTAAATTCGCGTCAGAGCGCTTATGTATTAGCCCACTCTTTTCGTCCTGTATATCACGCAGTATTTGTTATGTGGACTGCTGAGCTGTAAGTGGCCTAAAAGATTGCTTTCATTTTTGCACCGCGATCTGTTTGTCGCCGTGTGCTCTAGATGCTATCAGAGTGTCCACAACAGGTTAAGTAACCACTGTGTCGCATCATCCATTCATAATGGCTCGAAGCATGGACTTAATGAACACCTGCCGAATTGTTAGGTAAATCCGGGGTGCAAAGTCGTACGTGAATTTCTGTGTGCGGATTTTTTATACATTCTTTATAGTTTATTTGTTCGGCCTCGTTGTTGTCATTCCTGTCTGCGTTTGCAGTCCTGAAGTGTTGTTTGTTAACATTCCAATCAGATACTCAATGAGAGATCACAAATCACGATCTGATGTCATTTCGAGCGCTTTCATCAGTCGTAAACGTGTGACCAGCATAAAAGCGATTACAACGATTCTAAGGTGAAGTGAAAAACTTAAATTGTTAACTGTCTCCTGATTGAAGTCCACGGCAAGCAGGGTGTCAATTGATTGTTTTTAAGAGCATAGTGGTGACACAGTCCGGACGTTTTGATGTGTGGCCAAAGAATACGTTGTGGTGGAAAACACGTGTTTTGTGTTCGCTGGGTGTTACTCCTTAGCAGAGAATATGAGAATACACAAATTTCAATGCGAACATTTTCGGTAACTAATTTCCAAGTTATCTGAGAATTTGGATTTCCTTTATACTAGAACATGTCATGACTGTTTCAGGGAGAAACACCCAATTCGTTGTCAGGTGGTTTAAAAACAGCTCACTGTTGCTAGACACGTTTCCAGATCAAGTGTCTGGGAAGTCGGTTGCAAGATAAACAGACATTCTTGATGAGCAGGTCGTCCCAACCAGAACGCCCGCAGAACACATCGGATTCCTGGTTGACAATTCAGTTTCCCCTGTTGGAACAATGACGTGGTTGTTGCGACTCTGTCACAAGCTGAGGTCCTTTATGTCACCAGGCTCCCAAACTGCACACCATCTGTACTGCAGCTGTGGAGAACATTTTTTGCAAGATCAGATACTTCTGCTAACGTGTCTGATGGACCCCAAAAGCTTTACATTTGTAATGACGCTCAGTATGTGCACATGTATGCTAAGCATAGTACTTGTGTTTGCACGAGGCCTTGAATCACGTATACATAAGGCGGCCTACGACCTTCGAACGGTTTGTTTTAGACGCCCGCCTGGGCGAACGGGTTGAGCCAATAAGCAAACGACAGTGCCCAGTTTTAGGCGTATTCCCCATTCAGGACGCTTGAACTAAGTAGGTCGATTAGTTGCGAATGCAAGAAAGGAATTGAACAGTTTTTCGAATGGATGTCTAGACCTGTCTGTGAACTGCCCACGATGATCTGTATCCAATCCAGTCACACTGTGTAAAAGTACAGTTTCTCTTTTGCTTCTGGTAGTTGTGTTAAGCTTTAGATTATTGGGTTACTAAATTTGTGTATTCTTATGAGGTCGATCCTAGGTCACTTGCAATGCCCTCGTCTGGCTCACATATGATCCGTTATATCACTTGACAGCGAATTTATTCGTTGTTTGTCTGATTCTTGTTTGCCAATTTTCACTAATTAACTTGGCAAGGAAAATCGCTGTTGAGACTTTCGGTAACAGTCTGATAGCCATTGGTGGCTCACCCACATTGTACGTACACTATCCTATTGACGCTTCATTGCTTGTTCACAATTCTAACTACTGGACTTTCTCCTTCTTTTCTTCTGCAGACAAGCCTTGTTGCGTAGCATCGTGCAATCACAATTGGCCACGGATTTTATCGAGAAGTTGGGTTTACCAATTCGACGTCATGGAAAACGACCCGACGATGTGGCACATTCCTGTCACGATTGTGAGGTAAATAGGTGTTGTGGAATATTATATATATATATATATATATATATATATATATATATATCCTACTGTGATCTAGGGCTTACAACTGCGGAACCAAGCTTGAACGCCGGTATTCTTATATCTCGGAGCAACGTCAGACACCCGCCACCTGGTTATAGCTCGCGGCCCAACTCAGGTCACAGGAAAAAGTGCCCTGTCCTGCACCCAGTGGGTTGAAATCCGCTAACCTTTCACACAAGATATAAGTGAACCTCAAACTTGTAAATGCCACAGTACTTCTCGTCACGCATTATCACTATTTTGGTCGTTTGATCTATCCATGTTGTGATTGGGCATTGTATATGGTCGATTGACACTTTCCGGTCACTGATCCGCTGAATAAATTTTACGAGCTAGTCGTCAACCATATGTGGTGTTGTTTGCACCTGTTTCTCCTACGACTAAGTTTCTGAGCTCAACTAGGCGTACATTCTTCACACGAGTACGCACGTTGACCGAACTGTGCTACTTACCAAAAAGATTCAGGGAACGTAGGTGCACATGTTTTCATTTTTGAGTCTTATCCATGGCGGTTGTGGCTTGGACTACTGCTGATCTTAACGTCAGTCCCCGAGATTAGTGAGCAGGTGGATACAAATATATGAACAAGCTAAAAGTTTAACAAACGCAGAATTATCGACCAGACAGATTTAGACCCTTTATTAACTGTCACGCCCGAGAGTGTTCCGTTTGGCTGGTCGACGGAATGGGTGATCACGCCACAAACTTGCTGTCTTGCGGTTTATTTCGACCTTCTGCGGCCGCACTGAACAATGCGCCATAATGCAGACACGCCGTCCACTTGCAGAGTACCTGACCTAGCCAATGTGGACTGGGCGTTCGTTTTACCTCAGTTATTGACCGCAACGTCAGGCTGCAGCGTTGTTTTCACATTCGATACAGACTACATGGCGAATTCGACGGTGATCGAATGCTACGTCCCTGATCCATAGAACGACACTGACGAAAATAAGCGGACACATCACGTGTTTTTGCTGTCCTCGTAGACACCTCGGTAGCAATACTACAGGTGGATGAGAGTTGAGGCGATCATTATTCAAACGAACCGTTCACTCTTTTGAGTCAAGCCAGTCTCATAACAACAGTAGACTTTGTGGACGTGAAGTACATGTCATAGAAACCGGCCATTTGACTTAACCGGTTTAACATTGTCCGAATGTTCAGCTAAGTACTTGACACAGGCTCTGCTGTAATAACCTCGGTACCCTTCAAGTATTTGATGACGGATGTCTGCGTTCAATCGCTCATATCGGGTGGCACCAGCGTGTAAGTAACGGGTGTTTGGTAGTGATTGTCAAACGAGTTCTTTTGTCCACTCTCTACGTTTCCACAGGCTTAGATGGTTAAGGATGCCAGCTAGTCGTCTTCCACACCGAGCACTGTTCGTTGACACTGCGACCGACTGGTGTAAGATGTGAGGTGGACAGGTTGTGACCAGGCCTAAGGAAATGAAGTCGTTCACGAAGAGGTTGGCGATTGTGGGTCGTGTTCGTCTCCTGGGCTGGCGTCCCGGCGACTCACAGAGTCGGTGGCTGGAGACGTTAGGTGAGATGGCGGCTAATCGAGCTCAGTGGTGTGAATGTTGTCGTTGTTTGGCCGAGTTGTCTGTGAATTGAGTGCATTTAATGACGCGGGGCAGTGAAAGCCGTATGGAAGATGTCTCGCTGATGACGCCTTACTCTCAATTGCAGCTCGGTTGTTTGTTGGCAAGGTGTAGGCACCTTGATGTTGAATGTTTGAATATGGACGTAGTCATTTTCAGTAGTTAGGTCCCTTCCCGTCCCCTTCTTTTTCCTTCTCTCTTATTATTCAGGGTTTGCTTTTTCTTCATGGTTGTGTGGCAGTTAAGCATTAGTGTGAACCACTGATGTATTGTTGTCTATGATGATGACGACCCTTAAATGCTCTTTCCACAGTATCATTTAGCACGTAGTAAAAGAATAGGGCATATAATGACTTCAACAAGTTGACAACTTGCGGTGCATAACAAGCACCAACAGCTTATGCATATTTGATGCCAGACTGGCCCCTCAGTGGTGGGCGCGCATGTTGAGCTGGTCTCTGTTAAAGGTGTCTGCTTATGCTCCAACTGACTGTCGTGACGTCGGCGTCAAGGACGTCTTTTACTCGGATCTGGCCGCTCTCTTCCGGTCGACACGTGGTTCCGATATAGTCGTTCTGGCCGGAGATATGAACGTCCAGGTCGGCCGCCTTAATGAGGCCGAATCTCGTCTAGGTGGCAGGTTTGGGATAGCATCACGTCGGTCGGACAATGGGGGGCGACTATTGCAGTTGTGCGCTGAACATAGGCTGTTTTTAGCCAGCACTAGTTTTAGGCATCCTGCACGTCATTGCTATACTTGGCGCTCTCCCTCTCTGAGTCAGACCTGGTCTCAGATAGATCACATAGCTGTTAGTTATAGGTGGCGGAGTTCCATTCAGGACTGTCGTTCTTATTGGAGCACATACCTAGATTCAGATCATGCGCTGGTACATTGTCGTTTCGTACTCACTTTTGCTGAGCAACGACCCCACCGACAGCAACGATTGGCGGTTGAGAAACTGAAAATAGCGTCGGTAAAGCATGCCTATCAAGCCAGCTCAGCCTAGTAGTTCTCATTCTGAAGATCCTGATTGCTGCTGAACCAAATCACACAGGCCATTCGTGAAGCAAGTACTGTGGCATGCGGCACGGGGGTACATATAATGAACAAACATTGGATCTCGGAGAAATCTCTGGAGTTGTTAGATGCCAGGCCGAACATCTCTCCTGGCAGTTCATATAACAAGTGTAGAAGAGATGTTCGTAGGAAACTGAAACGTAGCCTAAATGCTGATCGTGAAGCTTGGTTATTGATAAAAAGTTAAGGAGATGGAGACGGCTTTTGCCTCAGGAAACACTGGCAAACTGTTTAAGCTTATCCGTGCCACTGGTCCCAGGCGACCGTGTGTGAGTGAAGCTATCAGCGAGACAGATGGCACATTCATCTATAATAAGTCCAGAAGGTTAGAGCGGTGGGCGGAACACTTTGAGGGTCAGTTTAACTGGCCTCCTGCTTCTACTGTGTTGCTGCCACAAACTTGTAATGTAGTGCCCTGGTCGGTATACTTGGAATCGCCCACTGAGACTGAGGTCCGCAATTGTATTGCAGCTCTCAAGCGTAATAAGGCTGCTGGTCCAGATGACCTCGTGCCAGCACTTTTCAAAGAAGGGGGAGAGGCGTTGACAGAAGCTTTGACTCATTTATTTCAACTTGTGTGGACGACGCAAACTATCCCCTCTAGTTTTGGGTCACTCGATAATAGTTCGTATATCCAAGAAAGGTATCAGGGGTGCTTGCGAAAACCATAGAGGAACTAGTTTGACCCCAGTCATTTCCAGGGTTCTAGCATCCACTATACTTCACCGACTCACTGCAGCTCGGGAGGTAAACATTAGGGAAGAACAGGCAGGGTTTCGCCGTGTGTGGGGATGTATCGATCACATTTGTACTCTTCGTCAAATTCTGGAGCAGCGTCATGTATATCGCCGACTATAAAGGTGCGTTTGATTCTATGGATCGATGTACACTTTTGGAGTCGCTCAAACGCAGGTGTGTCGAATAAGTACGTGAACATACTGTGGACACTTTTACTCTCATACTTCAGCTTAGATTAGGGTTTACGTTGAACTGTCTGACAGTTTCAGCACCATGAGCGGCAGCGAAACCTGGCCGCTCATGGTAGACGACGTGAACCGTGTTCAAGTATTCCTTCACCGAAATCTGCGTTCAGTCGCTCGTATCGGGTGGCACCAGCGAGTAAGTTGCGAAGAAGTTAGAAAACGTGTGTTTGGTAGTGATCGCCAAACGAGATCCCTTGTTCAATCTCTATGTGTGCACAGGCTTAGATGGTGAGGTCATGTATTATGCATGCTAGCTAGTCGTCTTCCACACCGAGCACTGTTCGCTGACACTGCGACCGAATGGTGTAAGTAGCGAGGTGGACAGGTAATGACCAGGCGTAGGGAAATGCAGTCGTTCCCGAAGAGGTTGGCCACTAAATTGAGTTCGTCTTCCGGGACTGGGGCCCTTGCGACTGTCGGCACTCTACTCCCATACTTCAGCTCAGATCATGGCTTATGTTGAACTGTCTGTCACTTTCAGCACCATGAACGGCCTTCGTCAAGGCTGTCCGTTCCCACCGTCTTTGTTTAATTTCGTGGTAGACGAAATAGTGGAGGATAGTCTCTGGCACTCACAAGATGCTGGCGTGGACATCCTATCTGGTGAAAGACTGACTGATCTTGTTGCTGTTCGACCACTTTCAAGCAGCACAAGCAATGCTAGACGCAACTCCGCGTTCTGATCAAGTTGTTCGTCCACTACTTGGTTCCACCCAACTGTTGATGGTCTTGCTGTGTAATGCCCCATACGGCAATCACTTAGCTGGCCCACCGAGTACGTGACAGCTACCGGAGGCTGTGTAGCGCGATTGGCTTAGTTGGTCGTGCATACCGAGCTTCTCAGAGTACGCGGTAATGAACAGCCGTATTGCTCTTGTGATCATTCCCGTTGATGTGAGCTAATTTACGGGGACGATAGTCAAACTCAGCTAATCTGTTTATATCTTCGTTGCGAACAGGCAACGCCTCTTAGCCATGGCGCGAAACAGAACTCACACAAGCATTATCTACCCCCTTCAGTCAGCGACAACCCGACCTCGTTTTGACGCCATTAATGTCGCTAGTTGACTGTGTTGCACATTCTCAGCAGAATGTTGTGTGGTATCACTGCTTCATGTCATCATCATTCGCATAGCTGCCAACAGTCATTTTTGTGTAGGCCTTCTCGAACAATATTGACACGTGCGGGCCTATTCCATTCGGAATCGAGTGTAATTCTGTAAGCGAGCTACGTGTGTCACACTTGATTAGTCACTGAAGGGGCTTGGAGTACGCTATTGGGATTAAACCACTTGTTACAATCTCGTACCCCGGAAGGCTTCTCTATCCTGTCTTGTCTTACATGCAGTAGGCAGTGTATAACATTCTATGCTCAAGTTAGTTCAGTTTTCTGTTTTTCAGGTCACTAATGCCCTTGAATATCCCAGTTCCCCTTGGTCCGTATGTTATTGTGGTAAGCGAACCGGGTGTCTGGTGGTTAGGCTATTGTTGTAGCCACTTCAACCGTTACCGTTCTAGATAAATCCCATCCGGGCTAAGGTTTAACTCATGCGTTCTCCGTTTTCGTAGGATGTTTATTTTTCGTGCTGGGCATCGAAGATTTCATCTGATCCCTACGGCATGAAAACTATTTTATATCACTGTGCCTCGTTGATCAAAATTAACGGATAAACGATATTTGGTATCGCTCTCGTTGTTATCTTTTTACTGACATCTCCGTACTCTACCAGATACAGCAACACCACGCTTTCATGAAGGGCAGATAGTTGTCTTCTTGCACATCGGGGAATTTGGTTCAGCCTAATATTTTGGTGTTCCAACGTTAGTTTTGTTCAGATTCTCGTTCAATTTTGCATTGCGCCAGGTCTTAAAGTGCACACAGATTGAATGTGAATACAGGGGCGGGGGTGAAATTATTTCCTTTTGCAACAGACGATATTGCCCTAATCCGTAGTAATACACAGATAGCCAGGAACGTTCTCGACGGTTTTCAAGTTTCTCTTCGTCACTTAATAAGGACCTCTTCATCTGCCTGACGCAGTCTTACAGTATTTGTCGAAACTCATGCGTGAATGCGCATTTTTACCTAAAGACATGTATAAGACTTGCTCTGTAGAGTTTCTTTATGCTTATTGCCATTTCAAACAACTCTCGATCAGACAATGAAGTGTTGTTAGCGATTATTAGAATAAGCTGGTTGCTTTTACATGGTCCAGTCCATATACACAGTTAATTGTTAGATCCTGCTTACTCTCTTAGTAAAGGTTAACTAAAGGTTATTTGAACGCATGCAGTAGTGTGTGAATTTCATCGGTAAACCGAATACTCTGTATACTTTGTCAATATCTTCTAAAGCCTTTTAAATACTGGTTCCACAATCCGCCTGTATAACCCCCCTATTCTGTCTGATGTGGACAGCTTGTTACAATTTGTGATTGAGTGTACGTATTATAGACCGTGGAGGTGTATAATTGCATCTAAAACATTTAGTTCGGTATTTCGGTTTTCTTAATTACTGCCTAAATCCATTTTTTAAGATGATTGTGTTTTTTTTATATAAAACTAAACTCTTCCGCACATGTTCTCTTCGAAGGCTTCTGCTCGATTACTGTTTGTGAAGTGACCGTAATGTTCGATTGTTCTTGTTTCCCATCGCACAGTTCTTGCGCACTTCTGTTTTCTTTCAAATGTCATAGTATACCATTGGAGCCTGAATCTGCTAAAAGGTGATTGCACAAAAAGTGTGCCTTTTACATGATTGATGATGAAATCCCGTTCTTAGAGTGACAAATGGTTTATTTTATGCGTCATCTTTTTTATCATCCATGTAACCATGACTGTCACTAACATTGTACACAATCGCTTGAATGTCGCTCCGCCGTAAACAGATTACTCGAACAAGTACTGCCCTGTGCTCTTGAAGGAAATAATGGAAAATATCGGTAGACAAGGTGAAAACGGTTTTCCTTTACAGAGACTAACCAACCGCGACCATGTTCGTCTGTTGAAAATAATCTGTTACAACCAGAAAAAATGTTATCATATGAGACCTGTCTGTTTATCAAAAAACACCCAAACGAATTCATACAGGAGTGCAGGATTGACATCCAAGAATCTGGTGACTAACTGGCCAAATGTCATTAATTTCTCCCCATCTACCGATACAATATACGTCTTAAGTGAATGACGGCAAAAATTTTACGTTTTCGCGCACGTATTATGCAAGGTTATTAGGGATTTGCCTATCTTTTGATAATGAACAGCTGAAGGTCATCGGAAGTTAATTCAGCCCTGGTGGAATGTCTAATGAGGACACAAATTGTGTTGCTCAAACCCTGACAGTGTTTACTAATCTACACAGTCTGTGGAGCTGGTGTGATCTCACCCGTTCTGGGAAATGCTGGTGTATGTTTCAGCTATGCGAGTAGTCCTCATACACATTCGAGTATGTTATAAGAATGCCTCCAGTGCGTTAATTGCGTGTGATTAGAACATTGTATTGGTAATGTAGACGTTTGCCGGCGAGTTTTCGGAACTGACCGATTCCTTCGACCACTGGGCGTAGAATTCTCGCTCCACCAGTTTCGTTTACTTGGACACGCTACTTATTAAAGTCTCAATCGCCCATACAATACCAATTTTGCACATTACTTAACATATTTCATCAGGCCTTACAGACATTGGTGTGGGCCACTGATGTATTGTTGTCTATGTCTTGGTTGATGACCTATAGGCATGGTTCCGCTTGCCCTTCGTATGCCACATTGTAGGGCAGGCAACTTGAGTTTCATCTGAACCTGTGGTTACCAGCCTGACTTATAGGCAGTTAGGCTGAACGGACGAAACATTTGTTCCATTTTGTCAATTCGATGATCGGCCGACGTGACGTGGCTCGAACCCGGCTACTGGTATTTAATCCATTCACTCTCAGCTGCGTTCTGAACAGCGTGGGATGTTCGGTTTTTTATTCCCCGATAAGCTACTTTCCTTTGAATTCATGCGTAGACTGAATGTTTTGCTACATCCAGATCATAGTGTACCCGCTTCAATCATCTCTCCCTTATAGATTTGGATTGGGAACGGGTTCTTTAGATTCTGGCAATATTTTGTAGCCAACAGCTCTTCCTTTTATTGATTCACATTGGTCCTCCCACTCTTCGGATTTTGCTTCTCTTTTCCCCCTATCTGCACTTCGTAGATTGAGGTGTTCAATTTGCTCTATGTGATTGCTCAGGACAAGAAGTTGGTCGTCCGTTGTATGGACTGTGCCCGTCGTATCGATCCCAGTCTGCGCACGTTCACAATTCTGGCAGAATACTACATGCATGAATTGTCTGAAATTTATGACGACTTCCAGCTACAGACAGTAAGCATTTGTTTCTGAATATAAAACGCCAGCCACGTCACGTTGGGGCTCATTGCAGTTCGCGCTGCTGGTCCTGCCCTCTGCTTCTGAGCAGGGCTTATAGATCTTGAATTAGGCTGTATGTGTGAGCATATCACCACATTAATCTGGTTGCCTGCTGCCGTTTAAGAAAACCACACTCATACTCTTAATCAATTTCGGTTGATCATGCTACATGTCAGCATTTGTGAATCAGATTAACATTTAGATTGTCCTGAATTCAATTAGCCAGAAGACTAAAAATCCAACTCCTTTGGATTAGAACGTTTGCAATTGTTGATCTTCAAAAAGAGTGATGTGCTTCACTGAAAAAGCAGCTTTTCGGTTCCCAACCGTGCTTAACTCGTATGGAAATGGTATGTTCAGTTAACGAACATAGTGTCGTACATATCCCGAGCAAGGTTCTTGCTTCAGTTTCCTATTGTAGATTTTGTTGACCATGGACGCTTTTCGGTTCTTCCTATAAGTTATCACATGTGGTGTTACATAATAGATGCAAAGTTTCGTAATGATACCTCTTCGTTGCGTTTTCTTTCCGTACCTTTTCGCTAACCCTTCGATGACCGATAGCCCATGATTCTCTCTGTGTTTCAGCAACCACTGGCGGCTTATCCTGTGGGCAAGACATAGGCCACAATCAATCCACGTTTTTGTCCAGACTTGTCCACCATCACTGACCATTACATACCTCCTTTTGTACATCACACTTCTATTCACTTAGCATCTGTGGCTTTGTATATCTCATGTGTCAGCTTTGTTCTTCCTGTTCTAGGCCTCATTTGTGTACAAACCTGTCTTTATTTTTCCGCGTGCACCCTCTAACCCGTTTTCGTGCAGAAGTGAGTTTACGGGACTTTTTCTCTTCCTCGTTGTCGCCAACTTTGGCCACTTGACATGTCGTCGTTACTTGGATTGATATTTATGCCAGTTTCTCCTGCCTCTCAGCCCCCAATTAACTGGGCATTAATTCCGTAGCTAAATATTCCAAGCCATGGCCAATTTTCCAGGATTCCTTGGCACATGATCCTCAGGTAGCGTTGTTATTTTACTCGACAGTTTGTCCTGTCAAATTCATTCTGTACATGACTTTGATGCTCCACTAAGCTCACCGGCTCCGGTGCCTGGTTGATGTAATTCTGTCAATGCCTGTTTTCCTCCCATTTTTTATACAAATTCTAGGATTGTATTGTAAGTTGATTTCATTTTAAGACAGCTATCATTGCTCTGATTGTTCTTGTTCTTTTGGGGGTAGTCCCCGCAAGTGACAAACCAATAATAGATCCAGTTATATGCTAAGAGTTCCAGTGTTCTGGCTGATCTCCACCAACGTTGGCATTCGTGAACTTATCACTAATAACCATCCTTGCCACAACTGGCCCTTGAGCTGTGGCCACGCTCGTCCGATACAGCTGTTTTGCTCCACTGACCTCATCAGGCATGACCGGTTTACCGTGTACGAACCTTTCAACCACATTAGCTTGCAAGTAATACTATGGTTGCTCGATCGCCTCTTCGAGGAAACAGTAACTATCTTGTCACCTCCAGGACCGCACGAATAGGACTTCTTACTAATTGGATGTGCATTGGTGAAGCGCTGTACTGACAGCAACACTCGAGACCAGTTCTTTTTGAAAAATCCACCTGAAAAGTCCTTATGAATCTGAACGCTGCGGTCAGTTGTGGGCAATGTTCAGTTTTATTCAGTCAATTCGTCTAATACTCACTGAGTGTCTTGTTCCGTTTCTTATTTAATTTCTTCATGACTGAGTGATCTCCTTTTGCAGTTATTGAGAGGTGTAATTTCAGGCTTTCTGTGGGCTTGTTCAACGTTTGAGGATTGCATCCACACGTTTCCACATACCGCCAAAGCATTGCCCCAAAATTCACAGATTTCTTTCAACCATCATTCGAATTGGCATGGTCAGTCATCACGAATTGAGTTATCCCATATGCAGTCACACAGGTTGCTCACATTGCCGACAATGATTGTCCGTGGTCTTCTGCGAACCACTGGTTGGCCTTGGTATTGATATGTTCGCCGAGCTTGTCATTTAGGTTGCAAGCGTTTCATCACCGAGCGAGGTGACATCATCAGTGCGTAAGTGTTTCAGCGTATAGTTTTGAATGTGGCGTCGCTCTGCACTCGGCATTAGTTGTATCATCAGATGCACTCGATTACTCCTGCTCAATTTTCTTCCGGATTTTAATTTATATGACCGATAGCCGCAGTCGCTCACCACCACTTCTGTCTATCGCCACAGGCTTTCCAGGACACACTGTGCCCATACCTTGTCGCCCATTTGTAGAACCGCTGGGTCGGGGGCTTCTATATCACGGTATCGCTTTCAGCTTAACATTCGTCGTTTCATATCATTGTGAACTTCGGTTTCATTCGGCGATTGGGGCGGTTAGCAGTTCATTTATCGGTAGATGCGTGCGTGTTCTCCCTAACATTCTCTGAGTGGACTTGTCGAGCGTAGTTTCTCTAGGATTATTCCGTTTCTCCTGTATCATTAAATATGTATCATATCCAGACAGTTGTATTAATTCCAACAGTCGCTCTACACTTTGGATAGCTGTTTCGGCCTTTCCATTCGACCGACTAGCACGGACTGCTTTTATGATGCTGGAATCCCCATTTTTCTGCGAACATTTTAAAACCCGTGAAAATGGACTTGTGTTTGGTCTGCGACGAAGATCCCAGGTATGCCGTAGCGCGCAGAATGGGCTTGAGTTTTATTGACGACCGTGCTGGAGGTAGTGGAGCTCAGCCATTCCAACCCATGGATATTGCTGAAATGGTTTATTTTGACTAAATATTGCCTATTGTTCAATGGAAAAGTGTCCACAGATAATATTTTCCAGGATCTTTGAGGGATTTGCTTCATCAGCATCATTTCCTTAGTTTGCCTCGAGTCAATAGTCCGACACGCCTCGCAGTTCTGTATGTAGTCCTTCATGAAACCCGACATCTGAAGCCAATTAAAAGGCTTCTTTTCCCTCTGGATACATCCATTCACTCCTGTATATGCTGGGTGAGCATGATCCCAAATCGTCCGCTGAAACCTCGGAGTTGCAGTTCTTCCTCCCTTTAACACTAAACCATCTCCTTGGATAAATCGATCACAGCCATTAAAGAAGACTGCTAGTTCTTCGGGCAACTTTTACGTGTCGTGTGTCCATCCGTTTCCTTTTTTTCAGCCAGACGCACGGTTGCTTCTTTTAGGTCTGTGATCAGAACGGTTTCTGTCATAATATAATCTATATCCACAATAGTGTCAAAATGAAGCTGTTCGAAGGAAGAACCTTTTTCACAAGCTCTGGGCAATGTGTTAGCCATGCACAACTGTCCCGGTTGATAGGTTAATTCAACACCACATTTTTACATTCTGACATTCCCTGTAACCTTCTCGATGCAGCGGATAACCGATTCCCCACTGTTGAAACTAACGATTTGTGGTCTGTCTGAACTACCGTTTTCAGACCAAAAGTATAGGCGGTAAACTGTCCCAGAGTGATCATCACTGCTAACATTTCCTCCTCAATAGTTCCTCGCGAGTGGAAGGTTCCTACTTTGTTGGTTTATTGCTGTTCCGTTTTTTTATAGTTCCGCCTCCAGGTCAGTTTCATTGCTATTACATTGAATGACCAGAGGTGATGCTGGATTGCAGTAGTTCGCCATAAGAACCTTGGTAATAGCTCGTTCAGTTTCATCAGATGCTGTCTGTTTTTCTTTTTTCTATATCCCTGGTACTCTTTTGAGCCAAAATCCTGATGGGAAGCATCATATCGGAGACGTTTTTGTAAGGACGATTCAGATAATTGGCCGTGCCATTCAATCACCCGCTACCTTCACATCTTCAGGAGCTGGAATGGTGGCAATAGCATACACTTTCTCGGGGTCTATTTCGGGTCCGCTTGATGTTGGCAAATGTCCGTGAGATGCAGTCTCTTTTCCCGGAACGCCACTTTGTCGCGTGACCGGCGAATTCCTCGATCGATACAGCTCTTCAGAAATTCCTCCAAATTTCGGTCACGATCCTCAAAAGTTTTCAAAAAATTGGCACGTCCTCTGCGACGCACTTGACTCCTCTCGGTCTATCAAGTGTCTGGATTAGGCGTTTTAAAAATCTTTCGCTGGACGGCAAACGCAACCAAAAAAATCGCCCAGAAGGAGTTTCAAATGTAGTGAAATAACCGGTCTGTTCGTCTAATTCCAATTGTCAAACGGGAGAGGATTAGTCTTCTTTTGGGAAAAACTGAGTTGGGCTCTGTTCCGGTAGAATGTCATCGATGGTTGTTAAACAGTAAGCATTTAGTGCAGACGTCTCCCTGGTATATGCAATAAGTGAAAGATGCGAGATAGAAACACAATTAATTTAGGAAGACTCAGCCCATACTGCACGTAGTTACAATAGCTCTCGACTAGCGCTAATAGACACCGATACGCAGAAAGAGCTAAAAGGGAACAGGATCCGAGCGCGCTAGCAAGCCGGAAGTGTGTATGGCGCCCTTGGCACGTATGGGCCAACAAGCATGCAAACGAACGAACACGATCACATGCAGCAACCAGACGGCAGGCAAAAATCCTTACGACCCTATGTGCAACGTGATGTAGGATTTTAGGAAGAATTTTATGCGTCGTACAACAGACAGACCGGGGTTATTTCCAGACCACTACAATACATTCTCTTCAAGCCACTTTATTCAGTGGTTTGGAATCGATACACAGATGGATATCACCTGACTTCTTTGAAGTTACGTAAATCTGACGGATCCAATCGATCGGTTCCTCAATAGGAGCGTCACGTTGTTTCGAACTAGTCGACCTAATTCCGCTTTACACTTACCACATATGGCCAGCGGAATCTCTCGGATTGGCAACGCAACCGGAACGGCATCGCTAACCACAGATAAATTAACAGTGCTTCACGTGACCGAGAGTCGAATGAAACTACGTGAATGCTGATCAAAATATCAGAACCGAATGATTCATGCGCACATTCATCATGATTAACGGCGACGAAACCCATCAACTGATTAGCAACACCAGTCGATATGGGCGTTGAAGCACGTTCAAACACAAACAATCGAACGTATAAATCTGCCCATTCTCCGGATTCGAGACAGAGAGCGCTGCAACTCCTTTAGCGCCTGTCGTCGCACAATCTCACATTTCCAGTCGTGCATTTAATTCGCCTATGCTGGTCTCCTTGATGAAGACCATCATCATCATCAAAACAGCCATGAGCCTGACCAAAAGGTACTGTGGCTCGGGCAGCCGCTTACCTCAACAGTGACGTGGAATATCCTAGAAGGAAATATTACTAAGACGGTCAACAAGTACTGTATCTATAATAATAGCAATTGTCATCATCATCATCAAAACAGTCATGAGGCTGACCAAAAGGTACTGTGGCTCGGGCCGCCGCTCACCTCAACAGTGACGTGGAATATCCTAAAAGGAAAGAGTACTACGAAGGACAAAAA
>QNGE01003267.1:19448-88845 GCA_008508345.1 Paragonimus westermani | reverse complement strand
TTCTGGTGGGGGTATACGGATATCTAGGTTATTAACCACGATATACGACAACCATTTGGCCAGCGGGCGGTACGATGAGTTGCAAATGTCCAAAATAGGGTGAAAAAGTACACCCGCTCTGTGAATCTACGACAGTCCGTAGAGCCTAGGAATAGTGGTTCCAATGGATCGAATACGTTCCAAAGTGAGGGAGTCAGTTGCCCCGTGTTGCTTCATGGGACGCCTTCTCTATTTGAGAGGTTTTGTCCTTCCTTTTCCTCATCTTCTTGAATTTGGTTTAGTCACCTATTATGGTATGCATTCCGTCTAGGTAATCTGTCTTATTGAACAGAACTATCCCCGCATTTTTATCCGGCTTGGATAGAATGATGGTTTCATTTTTCCTCAGACTTTCGGCTGCTAAGCTGTGTTCATGGGTTAAGAGATGTCCCATCGAATTTGGTTTCCCAGCTTGCCAAAAGAACGCAGCCAGGGTTAGCCCACGATGATCAGGACCGTGCGATAGCAGAAGATGAAGCGTGCAAAGGCTAAGTGGGCATTGATTTGAACAGTTGACAAGTAGTTTACACGTAAAATGAACACGACCGGCACGAAGAACAGTGCGCAGCATGAGGGCAAAAAGGTAAAAGACTCTACAGCTACATTACTTCTGGGATTGCTGGACCTTGTTTGCTTATTGTTGAAAGGTAGATCCGCGTTTCATCACACTTCTTAAATGAACTGTATTATTCATCTTTATTACTACGTCAGCTGCGACGGGCTATCAAACCAGAGGAGTCTGACACGTGTGTGGTTCGGGTTCGCGCCGCAGTTACATGGCATGTAACAGCATATATCACGCGAACTACCTTAATAGCTTGGGTACTATATTCAACTATGGGTTTGGGAACTACTTCATACATCATCATGGCGCACTCAGACCACTGAAGTGTCCAGCACGCTACATGGCTTCTCCCTAGGAGGGCGCTGTAACAACAGCTGGGACATCTGGGGACAATCACACTTGGCCTGATCTGGTTTAAGGCACGCCAGCTGATATCCATCCGGCGCGGGATTGGTTTGAAAGTACACGGAAATCGCAGGTGAAGAAGCGTTTTCAACGACTTCAGCCACTTGTACACAGGTTCGAGTTTGAGGGCCCAAAATTACCCAGATCCAGCCAGCTTGTTCGTTGCGATTTCCGGCGGTTTTCTGTTGACCTAAAAGGCCGTCACTAGAAACAGGCCGTAGCTACGTTCTTGGGAGTTGCAGAGTACCAAGAACACAGTAAAATAATAATCTATCATAACAGAGTAACTGACCAATCTAGCAGCTTTTTGAGTAGATGGGAATCCAATAGCACCTTGAGACGGTCCCTAAAGAGCAGCTAACAACCTCTAGTGGAAGTTCGTTCCAGTAGTTGGTAACTCTATAAGAGAACTGTTGCCCATGGAAGGTCCGGGGTAGATGCTTAGAGTATTTGTCGTGAACTCATCCAACTTCCTCACCTGTTGGGGTGAAAAATTGCTGTACGAGTCCTGTGCTAAAGAGAAGGTTTGTGAAGCTTATGTCAGCGCGGAGTCCTTGGAACTCCAGTGAATAGAGATCGAGAATTTCAAGATGAAACTCGTAGAAATGATGCCGCAAACCAGTGACCATTTAGTTGGCTGCTCGCTGGACACACTCAGGAGCAAATAATTCTTTTTTAACACCAGTGTAAGCAACTCGATTAGCATATTTGAGTAGTGGTCTTATATAGACTCCGTATAGCGTTCAAAAGGAGTGTCTGTCTGTGCGGGGAAAGGCTCTTTCCATCATCTTGCGAGTAATTGGAGAAGGATAAACCAGTAGATAGCCAAATTCCTAAGATTTTTATGGCCAACTTTTGTGGTATTTATTACACTTTGTGCACTCCGTATCAGGAATGAGTTTTTGGAGTATCTCTCGAGCGAAATATGCACACACCTGCTGTCGTTTAGAAGGAGACACCAGCCATTCAAGCGGCACTCGAAATGGTCAATTTCATTCTGCAACTCGCTGGGCTCACACGCACTCCAGACTTTTAAATCATCAGCAAAAGGTGGGCTTTGCTGGGAATAAGCTCGGGGAAGTGATCGATATGTCTCAGGAACAAAAGCGGACCAAGTACCTTGAGGAACTTCCACAGAGACCAGAGAAGGTGAAGATAGGTCCGAATCGGCCTTTATCCTGAAATTCCTGTTACCAGAAAAGAAGTAATCCAGCGGGGAACCTCTCCTTGGATTCCATAAGCTTATAGTTTATGTCATCATCATCATCGCAGACAGCAATACATCAGTGATTTACACTAATGCTTAACTGTCACACAACCGCGAAGGAAAAGCACACTCCTTATAGGAAGAGAGAGAAGGAAAAAAGAAGGGGACGTAAAAGGACCCAACTAATGAGAATAACTACGTCTATATTCAAACAATCAACACCAAGGGGCTTACACCTTGCGAACAAATAACCGAGTTGCAAGTGACAATAAGACGTCATCAGCGAGACAGCTTCCTTACGGCTTTCACTGCTGCTCGTCAGTAGATGCACTCAATTCACAGACGACTCGTACAAACAAGAACAGTCACGCCAGTTTGTGTACAAGAAGAGAATATGGGACGCTGTCAAAGGCTTTGGTAAAGTCGTAGAAGATGACACCCGAGACGTGACCAGAATCTTTGGCCTCCGTTAGGCTATCCAGGGAAACTAACGTATTGGTTGTGCACGGCTGATCGAGAAGAAATCCACGCTGATTTGGCGGGAGAAGTTTGTTTGAGAGGTGCTTGGGAGCGTTTTATCGGTCGCTCTGTCACCTTGCATGGGGTGCTGGTGAGGCTGATCAACCAATAACTAGCAAGTGAGTGACGATCACCTGGCGATGATACAGGTGTAACAGTCTGACAGGAACACGAATGCATATAGTTCCTGACGAGCTCCCGCTTGAGTACCCCCCTCAGAGGTGCGGAAACTTCCACAAAAATGAATGTTCGAGATGGGGCGTTCATGGATCGATCAGAACGACATCCAATACAGGATCGAGGATGATCGTGATCGGTGATGCCCAATGCACCATGCCATCAGGCTGAACATGCGATAGAAAATGGAACAAAACTGGCTGAGGATAGTTACAATAATAATAATGGCGTAAGTAAACAAATTACGCAACGATCATGAACATTCGAAAAAAGACAACATGGGACGACAACTGTTTTTCTGTGTTCTCTAAACAGTTTTTCGTTCTTTCATTTTTATGTTGAAGCTCGTGATCCTGCTGTTCCACGGAACGCTTCGGTCACCATGTTTTGCAACCAGAACGAGTAGTGATCGACGATGGGAACGTATGTATCAGAGGTTCCTGGGTCGAATTATCCGTGCTGCCGATGGGCGATTCAGCAAACATGGGCTGGGTGGCGGACGTGAAGAGTTTTGACTGAGAGGACTTATCAAGGAAATCATATTAAGCTGACTTGAGGGGCTCTATAGACACGGTTCTCTGTTTACCTGAGCAATCCATGATACGCACCCGGCGCTTTCACTGAACCACCTTGAATGGTCCTTCGTATGGACTTTCGAAGTGACGTCGATACCGATCCACATGTGCGAAAACGTGCGTGCATTGATAGAGGGCGTGCAGGATGGAAACAGTTTTGCTGTCGGGTGTCTGTCAAAAGAACACGACGCATCTTGAAGGTGATCCGTTTGGCAAGAGCGGGATTGTGTCTAAAGTGGTCTGTAGTGGTGGGGAAATAAGTCCCAGGCAAACTTAATGGTTGACCGTTAAGAAGTTCTTCGCTAGAAACTTGGCGGTCGACCTCCAGAGTCGCATGGAGGCCGGGTAACACCGTTGGCGACGCTTCTGACCAACGAATGAAATTGAACGCACTAAGTGCTGCTTTCAGCTGTTGATGAGAGCATCCGACCATTCCGCTTGCAGATGGATTAAAAGCCGTAGTGCGGGAGCGGTGGCATCATAAATCACGCACAGTCTCCACGAAGCAATCAATCTCAAACTGCGGACCTCAGTCGTTTATCAGAGTGGTGGGGCAACCATGCGATGCAACCCAGCGTCCGATAAAACTACGCGAGTTTGTTCGAGGGTCGGGGCTGGATGGTTTTTTGTTCGATCGCACTATAACGGATGATATGAAGACAAAGATCGTCAACTTTGAGCACAGGGATGATAGTCTTTTGAAGTAAGTATTGAGAGTTCTGTCATTGGGAGTTGGATGTCAAATTGGCGGATTCACACTGTAGGATGCTGAACAGTATTGTCCAAACACCTCGGAAGTCATTTGGGTTTTGGATGAGTTTTCTCTGTAGAAAAGTTGCAACGAAAGCGCTGGGGGCTTAACTTTCCTCTGGTGACGCATGTACTCGAGAAGATAATCTTTTTTCTCAAGTTATCTGCAGGACTTCTGACTGGGCTTATTCGTGCGTTGACAAATTTTCCGTCCGCGACTGTCTCGTACAGGGCGAAGGACTTCTAGATCTCATGGCATACGCGTTAGCTTCTGCCTACAGAATGGGCGGGGACGTACATCTATAATGCGAGGGATGTTCCGCTGGAGCAGTGCACGACAGAAGGACTTCCACAGTTTGCGGCAAATCGTAGGTGACTCTGATCCACCAGTGCCGCTGGACCTCTCGAGTGTCATTGTGTTGTAGTCCGTGGACAGAAACGACAGATGTTACCGGAAAAGGAGCACGAGGCCAAAAAAGCGGATACTACGGAACCCCAATAATTTGACGCATAATGATTACAGATACGAATAACAGTGATCGTACATGCTTTTTGGGAGCAGTGTGCATCAAATGAACATAAATATGGGCAGAAAATGACAGTGAGAAGATTTCAACCAAATTCGGAGTCATGCTCGCTCCTGCCGACATTGAGGGTCATAGCGGGCACGGTGTTTTAATGCCCAGACTAATTATGGGAACTGCTAAAACAGTTCCGCCAAAAAAGGTGGGGCAGTTGCTGTTGCGTCAAGATAACCGATGGATGTTACGGGCGTACGACTGTCATTGATGCTTAGGTGTGTAACGGCAAGTATCAGCTTCTGGCGTCGCGTGATGAGTAGAAAGTCGAAATATCGGAAGAAATCGATGCCAATGGCGAGTGGGACGGTAGTAGCAACAAAAATCTAACAGACGTTTCATCGGAGGTCCAAATTCAACTTCAGCGTACGCTGACTAAAAGTCTGGGTAGTGTTTGCCATTGGCAGCACAGAGATGAGGTGTGCGTAACCGTGTTGCCTCGGGGGAAACTTGGAGGAATTTGTGGACTTGCGCACTGTGTCCAACAGAAATGCGGCTTCTGTGGAGAGGTACCGAGCAAACAAACGACTACGCGTCGGCGGACTGGGTTTTCTGAAACGGCAAGAGAATAGAGTGACTTTAGCACCATACCGTTCATGATACCAGCAGAAACCTTCATGGGACCATGAGCTACGTCGTCGTGATGACCTTCTGGTATGACGTCGTCATGGGGACCAGCCTCGGAAAGGGCCAATCGTCCTGTTGTCTATGTTCCTGCGCAAACCAGCTTTTGATCGTGTGCCTCATGAGCGCCTTCTGATCAAAATGGCATCTTTCGGTATACGTGACTCATTACTCAGCTGGTTTGCTTCATACCTTGTGAACCGCACAGAAACAGTGAAAATAGGAGATAACACTTCAACGCCCAGACCAGTCACCAGCAGAGTGAGTCGAGGAAGCGTCCTGAGACCGTTGCTCTTTCTTATGTATACAGATGATATATGTAAATTTAACAAACATGGCAAACTATTCCTATTCGCTGATGACATCAAACTTGTCTATACTTTTCTTACTGGTGATCTCAATTCTTCTTTAGGAAATATACGGGAGGACATCATGTCATTAGAGTGTTGGTGTCAAACCTGGTTGATGAAATTCTCAGCCCATAAATCCACCATTGTCGCACACGGTTGTCATATACCAGAGGACTCTATAAAGCTGGATGGTCATGCTTCTCCAACTGACAATTCAGTCCGCGACCTAGGTATACGTTACTCAAACTCATTCAATTTTGCTGAACATATATCTTTCCTAGTAGCTAAAACTAAACGAACGATTGGATACATCAGGCACTCATTCTTTTTTCCTGCAGCTCGACTGCGCCTTTATAAGCTGTGCATGCGACCTTAACTTGAGTACTGCACGTTCATATATAGTCATCTGCGCAAGTCTGATAAGCTAGCTCTGGAAAGTCTCCGACGTGCACTTACGAAAGGTTCAGTGGGTTATCCGTCTTCGTTGAACTACAGAGAACGCTACCAGACGCTTAAACTGGATCCTCTTTGGCTACGGCGTCTCAAGCTAAACCTTGCGCTCATGTAAAATCTAGTTTATAGCAATAAATTTAATGTCAAACTCGCTATTAGCCTTCAACATAGCTCAAAATACAACATCAGGAACAGAGAGTTCACTCTGGCAACTCTTAAATCACATAGAAAACTCCGTTCAAATTATCTCTGAAAACGGACCTAATAACATCTGACTAAAAATATCCTGCTTTGCGTAATGTTAAGTCACGAACCCCTCGAACCGATCAAAACTACCGCTTTCAGGATAGATGTTTTAGTTTCAGACCTGCTAGCGAACATGAAATCATGTCCATAGTCAACACGTATAAGTGTCAATATACATGCCCGTTAGTAACAACTCAATCGTCCTGGTAAACATTTACCCCATACTGATTGATAGCTTGTGTGTCCGAGTTGTAAACCACCATGCAAAAGCAGAGCACGCTAAAATTGTTTGGAAAAATACTCAACCTGCTCGTCTCATGACTGCATAATAACCTAGAGTCGCAACTCTTCCTTTTTCTCCCCAGACAGACCACCCAGCAACCTCTCGGTATTGTCAAACATTCTTCTCATTCTATATACCGTCTGTACAAAAATAATTGACATCGAAGTTCGTCAACAATCGCATACTAGGAATAGCTGATAATCGATCTCCTTTCGCGTTATTCAATAACAGCTGTTCGCATGTGGTATACATAGTCAATAAACACAATGTTATAAACGTCACATAGAAGGTTATGCCAAAATAACATATGTTCCATTGTTCGTCATAGCTCAAATAGCCAGTTTCACCTTCTCCCGTTTATCGCATGATTCCGCTCCCCATTCTTGGATTCACTGATATATACTACGCGAGAAAACATCCCACCTCGCCTGGACACTTAAAATTCCTCAGTGGTTGGGCATATCGTGGGCTCCTCGAACTTCTTATGAATTTAAGCGAATAATGACGTCCGGTCGAGAGGTCCATGCGTTCCCCGCGAAAGCATATGCATCTCCACCTCGCACATATCATGAAAACATTTCTGCACATTTTTTCGGGATCATCTATATGGAATATCGACCAAATTCTTCGCCAATACACCCTCTCCATCCTCCAACCACCCTCTTTTCGCCACGATCTTGCGCATTAGGCCAGTGATCACCTTGTGGGGTCCCAATTGATGTAACAAATCAATTATTTTATCGGATCATGCAGACCCCAAGTAGTGTCGTCTCAGAACTATGTAGTTGGAAGTTTTTTCCTTAAACCTGAATTCTCCCTTCATATTTTGTCTGGTCTTGTCTGTTTTGTTGCTCTATTCACTTAACTGACTCATTGTACAATTATTAAATTTGGTGTTGATATATATGTATATGCTTAAAAATCTGTACATTGATCACGCTCTCCTAAGCGTGTTTCTCACGAATGCATCGAGAAATATAACATTATTATTATTAAAACAACCTGATCAGGTCATCAGTGACAGATGACGAAATCGTGCTACATAACAAACTAATCAGATCATCGGTGGCGGCTGACGAAATCGTTCATCAACCAAACACTAGCGTGCAAAGTTTTCCACTCGAACAAACCAGGATGAGACGTGAAGGTGGGTGTGAGTACCGTGCTAACCCAATGAATCAATCAGAGTGCAACGGCTATGGAACTGACCGCACTGGGCCACCTAACCACGAAATGGCCTGAACCACTGGAGATTGGTCCAACTTGTAGTTGGCTCCATTTGGCGAGTAACTAATTGTGGTGGATTGCCAGGTCGGGGGTGCGAGTTTTCGAACGCTCGGCCGAATACCTCAACGTGGGGGGGAGTTGCGTTCGAAAACCTGCCGCGATCGGATCAAGCACAACGTGCGCGACCGGATGAGTCATCGCTCGACTAGATCGGACCAACGGGCGAGGCAGGGCAGGCGAAATACGACAGACGGCCAGATCGGAGGCGTGGTTTTTCCAACATTCAGAGGAACATCTCGACACGATGTTGGAATACGGTCAAGGCCAACACTGGGTGGATGGCGGACAGCACGAGCAGCCGGACGAGCCATCGCGCAACGGAATCGGACAAACAGACGAGGAATGGCAAGCGAAAAACCCTCCGATAGAAGGCACCGGTCACGCACGTAAACCGGTTAGAAGTGCACACGACGTGTGAACGGAAACCGGGGGGTGCTGCGGGTTGGAATCACGACTCATAAACGAGAGAGCGCGCGTTGCATGTGACTAGCGGTTTGGACAATAAAGATTGTGCTTTATTGGACGCCTTCTCGCTACATAATGATATATATTTGCATGCATTTCATTCATTTTTCGAACTGGTAATCGGCACTACAGCGTGTTTCCTACGCAGTCGTGTACTCCCTGACTGCGCGCTAGTAGACTGGGTGAAGCCGTACAACAAGGGTCCGAGTATAGCATACAAGCCAGGATAGAACGTCTTTAACAAGTAATAGGCGCGTTACACCCTGCATAGCGATGTTGCGCAGATTGTATTAAAAGAACCCAACGCAATTGATTTGTAACTTCCCTCGGAGGCCCAGAACCTAGCTGACCGAACTTCGCCTGCTCAGACGAATTTCGGCTGTTGACAAAATCGGCCTCAAGGGGAACAGACCAAAGTAACGTGTTCATCTCCAAAAACAAATGTTCTCTTACGGTGACTGCGTCTACTGTGTGCAATACGTATAAACAGAGACATGAAACATGGCACTGGGTGAGAAAATTCAACCGCATCTGGCATCTCGAGAATACGGCAAAGTATGCAATTGGAATTAATAAAATGCTATAAAAAACGACTTACATCAAGTGTAGCGTGGTGGGTATTCCACGGGTCTGAGTGCGATGTGATGTGTAAAGTAGTTCCCGAACACATAAATGCATATTGCACCCGAGCTATTAGGGCATTAATATATTGAGGTTCCCGTGATATATGCCGTTACATGCCATGTGATTGTGGCGCGAACCTAAACCACACACGTGTTACGCTCCTCCGGTTTGCTCGCTCGTCGCCGGCCGATCTCTCGCCTCTCTGGCTAGGTTGCTTGTCGGTGTCGTTTGTAGCGATATCAGAAACCACGTGTACATTTCGTCGGACAAAGGTTCGGTCTCTGCTCTCAACGGCCTTTTGTTTTTCACGTCTGATACTTTCTTACCTGAGGTCAAACCACTTGGTACGTCCAGCACCAAATTGGTGGGCACGGTCGAATAATTTTTGCTCTCCAGTTTGGTATCTTTGGTATACCTGTTAGTTGCTATATCGACATATGTTTTATATATATTCACTTTAAAACCGATTTATTATCCGTTCCACCATCCTAGAGGCTGAATCTAAAGCTTCTACAGATGCTTTGGCCAGTGCACCAGCCGTACCGTTTATACATTTACGGAGAATAAGCCTAGATCGCTGTGTTTTCGGTTAGAAGCCACATTTGCGCTATGACAAATGACTTCGGAGCCGACCCGTTTTTATCCTGTAGTTGCAACACTGTCACTTCACGTCACTGACGAAGTGGATGATAATCTGAAGTTACTGGACTCAAAAACCTTGCGTGCATTTTATATCAGCTTAGTTTTCAGCTTGTGAGTGCGACTAAGCTCAGTGATCATAAGCCATCGCATCTTCTTCGCCACATGCAGCGGTTAGCCGGTACGACACATATGGAATGGGCATTACTTAAGGAAATGTGGCTCCGGCTTTTGCTTAAAGATATGCAAAACATCCTCAGCGCAAATCCATCAGCAACCTTTCAGCCTTGACTGATATTGGCGACTAGATCGAGGGTTCATACGGCACCGCTGTTTTCCAACTGGCCTCAAGTTATCAGGGCGCAGTTATCACTTTGAATGTTCCGGTCGCTTGCCCAAGTAGACGATTTAGGACCTTAACGACGCAGCGTTCGAGCTCACGCTCGACTACCCCAATTTGACGGCACAGTAGCTACTCAGGGTTGCGTGGTTCACGTCAGCTGTCACCGAACTCTAGTCCTGATCGATGTTGGCATTGCCAGCAATTTAGCAAGAAAGCCCGACGATGTCTAAAGCCTCGCACATTTGGCCCATTCAGCAAACAGGTCAGCCAATTCCTCATTGTTAACGACGTAACTTGCCCGCCTGGTCGTCTGTTATTTCTTAGAGATCACGAGTCGGGGATTCGCTGTCTCATTGACAAGGGTGTTTAGGTCAGCGTGATTCCACCTGAAGCTCACGACTTGAACAGATCAACCACTTCCAGCCTCCACGCCACCAATGGAAGCACTATAAAATTGTTCGCTCAACGCTCCCGCAAACTTAATTTAGGTCTTCGTGGGACTTAGTGCTGGATAGTCACGATCGCCGACATCTGAATGGTGATTACCGGCATCGATCCTCTCCAGCACTTCGATCTACTGGTAGGTTTCAGACGACACCGTCCAGTCGACCAAACAACAAAGCTGACTGTTACCGGGTTTTGGCGGATGAGGGGTCAATCAGTCCCGTGTATTAAAGCTCCCTATATGACTAAACTCACTTAGTTTTTAGTCAATTATTATCCGACCACATTTCGACAATCTTCATCTCTAAATACCATCTCAGGTTTCACGAGGCGCCGCATTGTCACGGCAGGTCCGCCGGTGTTTCCCAAAGTTTGAAGGTTGACACCATAAAAGCTGAAAACAGCCTGCGCTGAGTTCGGGAAAATGCTCGAGCTAGGAAATATCCGCCCATCCAGTAGACTTCGGACCTCACCACTCCACATGTTCCTTGAAGCGTTGGACAATTGGTTCTCCTGTGGTGATCATTTTCATCCAACCTCGCCACAGTACTTGACAGGTACCCTATCTCGCACATACAGGATATCACGGCTGGTGTCCGTGGTACCCGTGAGTGCTCGAAAACGAAACTGGTGGGTGTCCATCACTAAATCTCGATTGCGGAAGAGTATATCGCGAAGACAGCCGTCATCACATCATTCGCTTTATTCGAATTTCTACGCGTGCTGTTCTGCTCGCGAAACGCCGCACAAGATTTTCAACGTTTGATAAGCGGCTTCATACGGAATATGGATTTCGCCCACCCTCAGATTGGCGGCTTATTAGTTGCATTCGCTTCTAAAGAAGAACATCAGATTCTTTTGCGACAGCTCTCCAACAGATGAGCGACTTTTGGCCTAAAGCTTAATGCTAAAAGGTGTGTCTTTGGCCAGTCAGCAACAGAATTTCTAGGACACCACGTTGACCAGCACGGCATTCGACTGCCCACCCATGAGTCAGGAGTATTCCGCGATTTTCTCCGTCCTACAACTCTCGTAACCATCCGCTGATTTAATGGGATGGTCCTCTGTTGTAAACGGTCTGTTCCACACTGCTTCGGGTGTATGCACTCTTTAACCAAAATACTCTGCAGTCGTATCAATGGAGTCGTAGAGTTAGCAGCGACTGCCATGGTATCTTTCGATAGAATTAAAGATGAATTCTCTACCGCAGTTACGTTGCACCACTCCAACTCAGCCGCGGAGATAAGAAAAGCTGTTGACGCATCAGACATCGCAATCGACGCCGTACTTCAGCAGTTCGTCGATTGTTTCTGGACACCGTTCCCATTCTCTTCCAGACGTCTACTTCCGGCAGAAACAAGGTTAGACACGTTCGGTCGCAAATTTTTAGCAATTCATTCAGCCGTTCGTCACTTTTCACATGCCTTTCGATGGAAAATAGTTTGTGATTTTCACCGACCACACACCGCTGTCGGTATGAAAAAGTATTTACCCTGCGAATTTTGAAATTTGGGCTTCGTATCCCAATTTACGTCCGGTATACCCTGTTTCTGGCATCGATAACGTTTTAGTCGAAGACTTGTCCCTAAGTGTAGGCAACAGTTGGTCATAACTCAATCAAATTAGACGCCATGGCCAACGCATAACGTTCGCAGGGTGATTCCCGCGTTTCTTGCCAACACTCAGCTCTACGTCCGACTGATCAACCTTTGCCAGCGTCTGCAGACACTATCCTTTGCGATACCTCTACTGGACATCCACGTCCAGTAGTTCCTACTATTTTCCGAAGACGCGTGTCCAACACGCTACACAACATCGTCCATCCTTGCATCAGGGCCACGGCCAAGCTCATTCCGATAGGTACGTCTGGCCTGGTATGCAAAAGGATCTTCGCACGTGGGCACGATCTTGCGTAGCTTGTCAACATGCTAAGGTTCACCGCCACGTGTCTGCCCCGATTGGCCGATTCCCTTCGATTGCATCTCGATTTGTACATCTCCACATCGACATTGTGGGTCCTTTGCCACCTTTCAATGGGATGACATATCTTTTGACTATGATAGATCGTTTCACGCAGTGGCCAGAGGCCGTCCCCATAACCGACTTCCGTTCAGAGACTGTAGCACGCGCGTTCGTTCAGCGTTGGGTGGCATCTCATGGTTGCCCGGCCACGGTTACGACCGACCGTGGCCCTCAGTTCGAGAGCAGTTCCTTTGCGGAAACACTGAGCGCGCTTGGATGTCATCGCACGCGGACCACGGCATACCACCCGGCTGCAAACGGTATGGTCGAACGCTTCCACCGACATCTAAAAGCAGTCCTCGCCGCGGTCGATGCAATCCGTTGGGCAGAAGCCCTGCCAACGGTTTCACTCGGCATCCGCGCCGCCCTTAAGACTGACATTCACTTCACCAGCGCCGACCTCCTGTACGGTCAACCACTGCGTCTTCCTGGTGATAACTTTTCATCTGCCACCGACGCCCTTCGATATGATGCATCGTATGCCAAACAGCTCGCTTCGCACATGCGCCGCCTCCGTGTCACGGACACACGAGAACAAAGCCGCAAGGTGTTTGTTCCTAAAGACCTCCACGACTGCACACGTGTTTGTTCGCGTAGATGGTTTACGACGCTCGCTCGAGCTACCTTATGAAGGTCCTTTCAGAGTACTTCAACGGAAGGATCGCTTTTACGTGCTCCAGCGCCAAGGTATTCGGAACACGGTTAGCATCGATCATCTGAAACCGGCCTACTTCGAAAGGATAGAGGAAGTTTTCAATGCTCCTCCGCAGCCCCTATCCACGCCGGTAGCAGTCTCGGAACAGCCTCGCCCAAGCGCATCGTCCTCAGCAGACATCACGACTTTGCCGATGAAGCCAGCACCCACAATAACGTGTTCAGGTCGTAGAGTGCACTGGCCAAAACGTCTCATAGATGACTAGCGTTTGTCAAATCTCGTTTTCTTGTCATGACACAAAGTATCGCAAATTTTTTTCTCGAAATTACGAAAAATATCGTTTTCATAACAAAGAAACGCTTGCGTTTGCCCAGGTTTCTCTCTCTCGACTGCCCCTATTCGTTGTATAAGTTGGTTGAGTACGTCGTTTATTTCTGTACTGATATTCAGCCAGTTTCGTTCTATTTTCTGTCGCATGTCTCATCCGACGCCGGCATGACGTGTGTGGCATCTTCGATCGCGATCACCCTCGATCTCGTATTGGATGTCGTGGTTGAACGTTCCGTGGATGCCTCGCCTCGAACATTCTTTTTTGAAGGTTGTTTCGGCACCTTTAAGAGAGAATACTCGAGTGGTAGCTCGCTAGGAACTGTGGGCATTAGTGCTCCTCCACCTGCGGCGTCTGAGGATTGTCGTACTAATCACATGCTGATTGGACAGCGGCCGATACGCCTTGAACCAGATCAGGTCAAGGGTGGCTGGCCCCAGTTATCCTCATCAGGATCGAAGAGTTACTGACACAGTACCCTTCTAGGGGGGAAGCTGTGTAGCGGCCTGGAGATTTCACTGGCCTGCCTGCGGTATGGCTATCAAGAAAGCTCGCATGATGCATGTTGTCCGATTGTTTGTCTTAATGTCATGTGACCGTGGCGCGAACCCGAAGGACACACGTGCCACATTCTTCCGGTTTACTCGCTCGTCGACGGCCGGTCTCTAGCTTCTCTAGCTATTTCGCGTGTCGGTGCCTTTTATAACCCTATCAGAGACCACCTGTATACTTCGTCGATTAAAGATTTGGTCTCTATCCTCAACGGCATTTTGATTTTCGCGCCTGATAATTGCGTGCCTGGGGAAAACGCGACTTGGTGGGACGAGCACTAGAACGCTATTATCATTACATAGGGGGACTGCTCCACTAGCAGGACGTAGGTCGGTTCTTGTGAACAGCGAAACGTCAGCTGCTTTTGCATATACAAGACTTCTGCATACTTAAGATGTGAGAAGTATCGCTGGACTCCTTGCAAACACAGAACATGATGTGATTCTGTATTGCATGAGAACACTGATGATTCCTCAGTTGAGTTCCACAATTGTGTTGAGGTGTTGAGGAAGTAGTGGCGGACTTCAGCGTGTGTAGAAAAGTTTCTGAAAGTCCGCTGGACTCTTGGTATAGCGATGCGGTAAAAAATCACCGACATCCAAGTCTTTTAATCCACTCCCCTAAAGATCTGGCAGCGAAGTGAATCTAATTGCCGTTGGCCCAAGCAGCAGATATACCCCCACTACACGATACTCCTATCAAAACATATGCAGCGTTTGCATTCCATGATGAGGTTGGCAGAAATTCAGGCCACCTAGGGTAGACATCAAAAATCACTAGAACACAGTGTTGCCATAGAAATGAACCAGAGTAGTCAGATTGTTTCAAGCGTAGTAGATCACGGAAGCCATCGCGAATGTTTCGTATGAATCCTGTATACGCATCTGGTAAAATTCTTAGCTGTAAATGAGATTAGCGTGCATGCAACTGCATCTTATCAACTCCCATGTACTCTCATGTAAGTATGAACATCAGAGCTCTGAGTCAGTGGAAATGCAACACAACCATTGGAGTTCAGCAATCCACCCAGAGTAGTGGGCAACAGTACACGAAGATAGTAAAATGCAGGGAATCGCTTCCGATTATGTTGTGTTCAGCCAAGCACTAAGGCAGAGATGATACGACCAAATTGTTTAACAGTGTCACATACACATATATCCCTTTTCACTAGCAGTGGTTGAACTAACAATCAGTCGGAGTCGTTAGACCTTGGGTCCGACGATGAAGTTCTGGATACGTTGTCGACATGAAGGACTGTTTTTGTACTGCGATGAATAATTATGTAATTGTAAGAACTGGAGGCAATGCTCTAACTTTCCACAATGGTAGCAGATGACTTTACTAGCGGTTAGCTAGAGTGACAGAAATTGTCATGCTTCATGATCTGTTACACCGGTGAACGGCAGTCCAAATAGATAATTGTGAAGTCTTTTAACAGCCAAGTACACTGTTAGTGCTTTAAGTTATGTTTGAGAATCTCAGATTTTGATTTAGAACGACGACCAGATATGCACATAACGGGTCTACAACACTTCTAAAAATCGCTGCTATTCCAGTGGGAGAAGCATCACTAATTACAATTGAATTATTCCCGACAAAAAACGGATTTGGAACGATGGCAGTCTGAAAGTCGTAAAGTACGATGAGTTTTTGGACGATTACTGGACCAAGCATGTTCGCTGATGGGTAAAACATCGAACGAAGTACTAGCATGTTGAATAATATTTAGGTGCACCAGGGAGCAGAATGGAAGTTATGTAATTTGATTGGTGGTGGTGCGTTTACTATTAGGGTTAAGCACTGGAACTCGTTCGAAATCAGTTACGAACAACAAACTCAAGACATGAGGAAGAAGAGTCTGGAAAACTACTTATTTGAGTTAATGATGACCTTGAAGTTGGAAAAACGCCTCCAGATGAAGAAGGGGCTCTAACAATGGGTAGATTTGTCAAGAACATACACAGTAACATCATTTTGACAGGTTCAAATACCACCTAAGTATTTAGTAGTCGTATACATGGCACCCTAGAATACAGCCGAAAAAACATTGATACCAAAAGTAGAAAATCTTACGTATAAAATCAGAATGGCATTATTCAGTGCTGAGTTGATTGACATTCCATCAGGTAGTATTCAGAGGTGTGCCTCTTTTGAGTCGATTTGTAAGAAGATATTGGAAGCCGATAAATCACAATGTAGGTCCTCAGGTGCCTCTGTTATGCAATGACGTTCGTAGTAGGTGTGTTTTCAAGTCCAACCTGCGGTCACTAAAAGTTCTCGGTTTCATTCCACCATCTATCAATGACATCACTATCGGAGTCGTCTAGTTTGGTGACTGAGATGACGTTATTACTCTTTTATCGCAAATGGTTTACAATTCCTTGCACAGAGACTCTCGTATACCGAATATAATGATTCGTCCCTTAAAATGGACTGCATCTCCTGGAGCTTCAAGTTTCACCTTCGGTATTCGCAATCCCCTGTGGCCTTAAAACAACCAAGTATGAGTTAATTAATGTGAGCCCTTTTCACTGAAGTTAGCAGAGAAATGCCAGAATGTGGTGGGCGTAAGATTAAGTCCAAGAATAAGACCTGAGCTTGAAACTATTAACTGACGGTCGATCGGGATAGTATCGAGCAACTTCATTGGTACGACACAACAACCTGCAAGGGGAAATAATTGACCAATAATACCACGAGTGCTAACTTAAGTGGGTTGAAGTACAGCTTCAGGATAAAATACAGTAAAATTTGAATGTACCAACAGTAAATATGTGGCAAACTCTAATGTTTCCAAAACAGAAAGTATTTGGGGGCACAACAGATTGAGAACGAATAAGAATGATTTCGATAAATGGTTGTAATTTAGGATTAGAATCAGTCAATAAATTCTGCGAACCCAGGGCCACAATAGTTTGGAAAATGTGCATATTGTGGACGTAACTATTATCTGTATTCTTGTCCGCATAAGCAGGCAAAGTGGGTCATGTCCGTTCAGTACGTAAGTCCAAACGTTTATGTGGACGTTAACGTTTGGACTTACGTACCGATTGGACATCACCTAATTTGCCACAAATGAACAAAAATACTGGAGATGATTAGGTCCACATGATGCACATTTCTGTTATTGTTGTGGCCTTGGGTTTACAACATTTCCTTCAAATGAGTGAACAAATGGCCTGAGTTCACGAAAATAAGTACACATTTTGAATTTGCGATCTGTTTTAGGCCTTGGATTGTTGCCTTCAAAATAATTGTTTCCGTGCTCTTCGTAACTCTTTTTACATCTTCATATTGCTTAGTCATTTTACAAATGGTCTGGAGCTTTTGGTCGTAAATGCCAGCAAATCAGTCGAGTACGTAGCTGATCATCTAACTGAATACCGTATTCACATCTTTCTCTTTGTGATGTATGGGGAAATCTCGAAAAGATTGGGACTCTTACCGAATCCGTATGTGTATTTGGCTCTTCCTACTGTTACAAGATTTATGGGTTTGGAATGTTACAAAAATGTTTTCCGTTAGCACAGGGTGGCAAGTACTGGTTGACGACTCTGGAAAATTCGGGTTCTTGACGAGAGCATAGGCATTGTTGTCAATGAAATATAGAAGGGCAGCANTCACCAGAAAGTGAATTAATTTGTGTTTGTCCACTCTCAGTATTCGCTGTAAACAGCCCCGAAGCGCGACGCTTAGTGTGAAGATTGGGACTGAACCGGATAGAACAACGACCAAGCCTATATAAAATCCAGACCGCAATAAGGCAGGGCAACGCTGAACGTATACTGTCAAATTGTATGTTCCATTTGTACAGGAAGCTGGAAGAGTAAAGCAGTTGTTTAGAGAAAAGACACGAAACATGTCAGTCATGTTCATCACATCAAAATTCCATAAAGCCTTCCATCGAAGGCCAGTTGCACTAAATAAACAACAGAATAGGCAGTGTGTGACATACCTGGCGCAGAAGTTGGATCGTGACCAAAGTAAGCAATCTTTAATCTGTTAATGCCTGCTGAGTGTCGTATTCATTTCAGTCAAAGACGAATTACTTCTGTATACCAGCAAGTACTCCGAAAGTACAGTCGCATGGTAGCTGTAGTGACACTTTAAACGAACCGCACAAACGGAAACAAAAGTACAAGTAAACTGACCATAGGGGATATGCTCAATCTACAAAGCTGCCCGTGGAGGTGGTAGTTGAATGTTCCACACGTGATTATTCAACGACGTGGGGTGAATCGTATCAGGGAATCTGAATGCCAGCGAGTAAGACGGAAATTCTCTCAGAAGACGCAGTTTGCAACCATAAAAATGGTTTTTTGGGATGCGCCCCCGTCCTCCTTTACAGTCGTCCATAGGCCAAGGGGAAAGAAGTAAGCAAACGGACCATTTGTTATCCGCCGATCTGGTTATCAAGAATGGCTATAGTTAACGCTGGAACCTTTCAATCATTCCGTACGATGAGGGATGATAGGCGGTGGTTGCTCGCTTTGAAGGACAGTTCGAATCATGACAAAGATCTGACACAACCTAAGACCCATGATCAATAAGGATCATGGCCAGGGTGCTGAAATCCAAAATTCTGGATTCAGTAAAGCTGTGAGCGACGGCTTCTTTGATTTGTTCTACGCGTATCAAGATAGGTGAATAACTGTCGAGTTTCGAAAAGGGTAACAATATTAAGATAGGTACGGTTAATGCATAAGTCGGATGGAGCGTATGTTCCATGTTTGTAGTGTGAACAACTGACAAGTAGGTCACACACACACGACAAACACGAGACATGAGAATAGTTTACAACCAGAGATGAAGAAGGAATAGACATTGAACTTTTATTTGATGACATAATGTCAAGGTCTCGTCAGCTATTTTTTACGACCGTTGGACGGGTTGTCAAAGCTTATACGGAGTCAATTCTTTAATGTGACACATCCGAAACACAGATAAATACGCTTCAGGGATTTTAGTCTGTCAGGCCTGACATCCCGTTTGTAATATTTTGAAACCAAGGTGGCTGCAAGTTAAAAAGCGTGCCCATTGTCATTCACCTGTACAAAAACGACTGTAATAGATAAGCGTGCACAATTTTAACGCACATATTCGCGTTTTGATCTAACTAAGGCAGATTAGTCATACTCCATTCATCTCTGTAGTTGAAATAGTCCGAAAACCCAAACTATGAATGGTTTATCTTCTCTTTGGGATGATTATTCAACCTGCAGCTGATCCTCAAACTGTGTTACAGGAACTGTAGCCGTTTATACCGATAACTGTGGTAAGTATGAGAACAGTGTTTGATAGGTTTGGTTGTAATATTTCTGTCGTGAACAAAACCAAGGGAGCAACAAATGTGGCCATTGTCATCCTGGCGATTGCCCATCCTAGCCAGTAAATTTTCGTGGTCTTTCTGATATCAAAATCAACAATTGTAATAATTGAAAAAACAAAGAACTGATGCAGTGTGTTCTCTGGCTTAACTACAAAAAGAATTCCTCGTGTAAAAACTCCGCTGAAAGTAAACCTATAGCTACCGTCATGTCTTGGAATTTCATCGTCTCCGTTAGCACAGTTTGCATTATTTGCGTTTCAGTCTGTTTCCGCCTGTGTGACCATCCAAGGTAATATTTTTCGGAGGCTTCCTTGGTGGCTCGTGAGACACTACATTTTGCTGCAATTTTGTTACGTTCCATTTTCACGGTCCACTTGCAATATACGTTAATGTCCATTAGACTATTTTCTGGTTTCACTATCGTGAATGATAACCACCGTCCTTGTGGTAAACATGTTCATCCTGTCTACAAGGGGTGTTAAATGGAGTGGTGTTTCTTCTCTCGGAATCGCTGTACCGTTGTCGTATGCGCCTACTAGCGTGATGGCCACTTTTCCTGAACCCTGAGATTACGGAATTTAAGATGAAACGATTCAACGAATGTTGGCAGGAAACCATTAGAATATTCGTGCACTTCGAACTAATTAGGAGGGATCCGATTTCACAAAGAAAGGTGGACAAGCTTAACCGTTAGACTGATTATGAGGATTTCCATAACCGCAGAACGGAGCGCAAATGTTCAAAAATGTCGCTCGACTTCTGTGAAGCACTAGACAGATACCTGATGCAATCAATCACGATAAAAAAATAAACACTTTCTGTATCTGTACTGGATGAATTTTCACTATATTGTTTGATAAAATACAACCTGGTAGTGTTCTAAGTCTTGCAAAAGTTTGGTATAATAGCAATGGACCTAAAGCCGTGATAGTCATCGCCCTCCATTACAGACTGCTGTGCTAGCGAGGTTTTGTAATGTAGTAAAGCGGCTAGTTGTGATCAACTATACAATCCACGTAGCATTTTAAATGACAGAACGTAAACACAGGTCGATAATGTTTGCCAACACATGACCTACGGTTGTACTACAAGCTGGCTGAATTGTCATTTGGAGAAACTGACTACTGCACACTGCTAGTTGGTATCGCGAGTTCCGTATATACGGGTGCAATGACGGCGATGTTAGTGATATTTCCGAAGTTCGTAAATCAAAAGGGATGGCGGAAATGTAAAACAACAATCACATTCCAGAACGTCTCTTAATCTGAGGTAACCGGAAGTGACACTGTAGTGACCTGGACATAACCTCGGTCCACCAGCTGTACTTTGTGTAGAATTCTTCCTAAAATCCTAGTTCCGATTGTACATAGTCTCGTAAAGATCACTGTCTGCTGTCAGGCTGCCACATGCGATCCCGTTTGTTTGTTTGCATGCTTGTCCGTCTTGGCAGGCTACACACAATTCCGGCCTACTCGCGCGTTCGTCAGTCGGATCCGTAACCTCCCTAACTATTTTTGAGTACCGACGTAGTTTAGCACTGGTTTTGACTTATTGTAACTTTCGTTTATTATAAGTTGTGTCTTCTTTAATTACCCATGTTTTTTTTCGCCTCTGACGTTCAACACGTGTACCTGGGGAACGTTAGTTTAGTGCAGTTCAGCACCGTTCTGTTTGCTCGAAACTAAGAAGGTATATTTTTGTGAGCCTCGGCACAGCCCACGTCTTTAAAGATTATAGCAGGAAGTCGTAAAGGTTCAGAAATAAGAAAAATACGAGGACAAGGGAACTGAACAATTCTGGAGTAAATAACAAAGTGCAGTGATGATTAGCCACTGAGACCCACGATAAATTGCAGTCAGGTCTTTAGTGAAATTGTAGTGATTGTAAGTCATGCCCGAAAATTGCGCGCTGCCGTTGTTTTACTGCATGAATAATTACGCCGTACATAACACTGGTTACAATACGATTTTGTTGCCTATCTTGTTCTAGGTTTGAGATAAGTATATTTCCGGTCACTAATGTCTATTTTAAAATAACACTAATGACGTCACGGTCAGCATGTTTGGTATGATTGATTTTTGCAATTTGGAAAATCTGAACATCTAATCAGGTTCACAAGAAATCGAGAATTATCTGGAATGCCTTGAAATTTCGTGCAGTATCTGTAATTAAATAAAAGGTGAGAAGAAAACGCCGCATTTCTTCACGGTCGTTGGCAAGGATGTGTATGATTTGACTGAAAATCTGGCGTTTCCAGATTCTTCTGCTACCCGAGAATGTCCAGCCCGTTAACTATGAAACTGCAGAAGGAGCGAGATTCCATAGTTTAGTAAGGAGTGGAAGTCCAAAAGTTTGTGGGTTCATTCTTCTGCTTCAAACTCAAGCAGCAATGTATAAGTTCGGCAATGAACTATAGATACAGCTAAGAGATCGGTTAGTTGTAGAAATCAATGCCCCCAGTCATCAACAAAAGTTACTACCACTGAAGGAGGCATCTTTCCAGTCTGCCAGAACTGTCTGTGAACAATTCCAGGATGTTAATGTCGTTTTGAATGAAGAACCAGCTGTCTTATATAACAACAACAGTGCCGGGACGCAGGCACAACAACAACAACGGCAGTTCGAAAAGGCAACTTGTCAGAGGAATACGGCAGTCGAACCCCATCGTTCCAATCCGAATTCTGTCCTTTAGTGGTACAACCGTAAGTGTGGTCACTAATATTCTCAACTTACGTGCCTATTTCGCAAACCCAAATGCGGCAAGATGTGGCAAGATAAGTCATATTCGAGCAATCTGACGTAGTTCGAAGACGCGTTTATTCCGGTGTTCTTAAGAGAGAAAAATCTCTCGTCTGACTTTCAATTCATTGCTCTTATTGGAGTTTATACTAATTCTGTTCATTCTGCCAACCATACAACACAATCATTTACCGTTAGCAGTGGTCCCAACACATTCCTTTATTGTTGACACCGATTGTGTTGAATCTTTCAGTTCTGTTGATTGTGTGAAGTGGCTAAAGGCATCATGTCGGCTTTCGTAATCGATTTTTCGTTCTGAAATAGCTTCCATCGGAAGTTTCTTGGTGGAATACATACACTCTGCAGAAGCATGCAAATTTGCGCGGTTTGTAAAGCATACATGGAGTTGTAATTCCCGAACGCACTGCATCTGAACTGTATTTCACACTAAAATATCAAAGTTCCAGTCGAAACTATGCCACCTTATTTTTGAGTTGGTTATGGATCTGAACTATATAATCACTCTGTTTCTCTGTCAGCCTTTTAAGTAAAAACTGGTCGAAGATGTCATTCCTAGAAATTAAAGCACCCGACTTTACAACGTGGTCGTTTCTATCAACGGTCCGCTTGGGACGATGCAAACACGGGCAATATGTCCCACTCAAACAATGACAACATGTGTACTGTCTAGTCTATTGCCTTCCGCCTACGGTTGTGTACCCTGTTATTCTACACGGTTCACTGCTAACTCATCTGATGAATAATGGCCCAATTTTATGCCCGTTATTCCTCCCAAGATAACGTTGATTTCCATCTATGCCATTCCAGCTGCAACAGCTCAGACTTCATATCATCGATACTTATGATTCTGATGACTGCTGGTCTATGTTCCGCCAGTTGCAGATTTCACTGAAGATTGCTTCCTAATATTTTGTTGCATTCTTAGTACTTACGTTAAGGTGTACAACTTGAAAAGGTATTTCCCGATAAGTCACCACGAAAAGACAAGTATAACTTATCTTGAAGTGTTCAAATAGAGGTTTATCCCTATTACTGCCGTGTATTGCCCATCGGTGTTGTCCCTAGATTAAGCCAACTGGACGAGGTAGCTACTGACGTGAGGGAACAATGCATACTTAGGCGTTGTTTAGAGGTTAAGTCAAACGGACGGAGCAGTTAGCAGGCAAGCCGGACGTTCTGGCTTCGTGTACCCGTTACACTTGTAAACCCGCTTTGAGCAACGTGGAGACACCAAGGGACAGCGTTCCTCAGAAGTAAAGGTTCCAACGATAGTCCTGAAAAAGAAAATGACAGACACAAGCGTTAGCCAAAGACCCAGTAGGACGTGCACACGATTTACACAAACGGAAACCAAAATGGCGTCGACAGCGGGCTGAGTTACAAGCGTGAATTTCCAAAACAACGCAGACTACGGTGGCTTTCGTTTATTCCTTGGTTAAAACAAAACGATAGTAGTCAATGCGGTGGTTTTTGGTAATCCTGATTTTCGTACTAAGTACTGAATAATGAAAGCGAAGTGTTTGGCGAACAATTTTTCACCCGCGATAACTCAGACATATCTCATAGGCTATAAATCATTGTGGCCTACGACGCCTGCGTGAAAATATGCACAAAGGAGTGTGGTTTTGTTCACTTGCTTCATTCTGTTGCCCCCATTCCAGGGATTGGTGGGGAGGCAGTATATGAAAGTGATATAAATGAATACACTGATTTTCCGCCAACTTCGCAGCCAGCACAAAATACTTTATGAATGGATAATTTTAGGGGGAAAATTGTCCCAAAAATTACCTGTTTTCCGGGCATGGCCCATTAGGACCAACAAGCCCTGCTCACATGATGAACACGCGTCTTCATTTGAATTGTCTGCATCCTGTGAGTTTCAATAACAATTCGAATTATGCCCTAAATGCTTGCGTGTAACTACACTACGATACGCCGCCAAACAAAATTACGTGCAAAATAAAGTCAAAAACAACAGACTGCACGATTCATTGTTTACCGAATTTCACCGCAACTCATCAGGTACATACTGCAGTGTCGGTGTCCATATAGTGCAGTCAAACAAGACGAGTGCAAAGAGCAAGACAATCCCCCCACACACGATCCACGCAAGTATGCACCAGCAATAAAACTGGGCATTTGTCACAGCAGCTTCAGACTGATGACCATGTCCTTCTGTTAGCTGAAGAATGGTTGTCACCTGAGAACAGCAACAACCTCAATGAACTGAAACAGTCGTCGATCGTTGGTCACTTAGATAACTTTGGAAGCTTGCGCTGTGATGACTCTATGGCCAGAGGTTAGCAAGTGATGTGCATTCGATGATGTTGGCGGACTGAGTTGCACTGGCGACATAAAAACAGTTGCTGAAGTCCGATCCACCTCACGTTCAACTCAACATGGAACAGACCCGGCTACCCGATTGTGCAATTATAGATCCACTTTGTCCGCGGAGAGGACCCGGTGTTCACATTGAAACCGGTGAGTACAGCGAGACTTGGCGTACGAAAACAGTGACACCTTCATCGGAGGGATCGGTATCCGGCTGGCTGAATATACCATCATGACGGTGGTCGCGTAGGACGTTCGATCGACTGTTTCTCGAGGTCGCCGTCTCAGTTGTCACACTGCGTCATCGCTTTTATAGGCTATCTATAAAGTGACGCTCTGTTTGGGCACAGCTAGCTGCCTTGCTGTGGCATGTTCAGGTTTGATGTGTCGCTCGATGAATGCACACGGATAGCCATTGAATCGTAGCATTGTTTGCATGTGCTGTGGTTCACTATGCAAGGTATCTGAGATGCATATTCTCCTGATACAATGAGATGAATCACGAAGCATAACAGGTTTGTAGTGAACTGGTGTAGAGCTGTTGAAGTTAAAATACTGGCTATTCCATGTGGTCTTCCTGAAAGCAGATCTTTTGATTGTGCCGTGTATCCTTCGCGTTGTGAGCATGCCCAGAATGGCAACAGATTGATTAGCCTCACGTTGAACTGACGACGGTATACTTGGGTGCAACTGATAAATCGCCGAATGGGGACTGTGCGTGTCTTTTCCCCTGATAGTGATTATAAATATGATATCTACATAGCGAAGATAGAACACTGTCTCTTCAATGGTAGCCAGTAGCTGTTCCTCAAAATGGGCCACAAACATGTCTGCCAAAACAAGATCGAGCGGACTCACCATTGCTACACCATGTATCTGTCGTTGACCTTATCATTAGAGTAGAAATTTAATATTCAGCGTAAACTGCACAAACAGTCGTTCTAGTTCTACAGAAAATAAACTAATTTGTAGCTGCTTTTCAACGACCCGTTTGACAATTACTTCTACTGTTTCCTTCAGAGCTGTATTTGTGAACAAAAAATAATCATCCCTAGTCACAAGATGGCGTTTGCTAACATTCAGTTCCGCTTGCCTCTTTGCCATTCCAAACGTATTCTTTGCAGTGCACTGAGCGGTTGAATGTCTCACAAGTTTCAACAGTCCTGCAAATCATTTTGCAAATCAATTCCGGGTTGAAATGAACACAAACAATGTCGACCACCGTGGTATTCTATACATTAGCAGTTTCGGTAAACTGTACATTTGTGGTGCCTGGGATTCGTGAAGCTTTGGTAGTTTTGCAGTCGTTTTGTCATTGAAGTGTCCTTCAAGAATGTTGTTCTCAAAAGTGCCTGAAATTTCAGTCAACTTATCCGGTCGAAATTTGCTGCCATGTCTAAGATTGTATTTCAATTTAGCCACGTAGTCCATCCGTTGAAGTAGTGCAACTTCTGAGTCCTTATCTGGCAGCATTACCACCAGTTGTTCGTTCGGTCGTAATGTTCTAAGCACTTCAATGTGATTATCAGAGAAGTTAGATTTTTGGGCATAAGGGTGGCGCGCTATTGGTGTTACAGGTCAGCCAGTTATGCTTTCAATCATTGGTGACTTCGTTGTGGGCGCCAGAATTGACAACTAATGGTACAGCTTCTCAAACTGGGCTCGTGATTCCACGCTACTGATTCCTTTCAGTAGAGTGCAGAAATCGAGACAACAGACCAAAGTTCCAAGCTGCAAACTGATTAACGTTACAGATGACGTTGGTACTGTTTTGTTCGGGATGTACAGAAGTAGATATTGTCTGCCTGGTTTTGGTCCGAGACTTTTGGAGACGGCTGCTGTCACCGATATCCGCCTTTCGGACTGTAACAACGCAAAATCGGATGAGAATGATTGTCCTATACATCCACCAACACTCTAGTATATACCTGATGAGATGCAGCGGAGTTTGCCAGCCAATAAAGCGTGCAGTTTGCTGTTTCTGAATCCAGTTTGCAAATTTACTTTGGAAAACAATCGTTTTGGCCCCCTTAAATATTTGGAATCAGACAGACAGCAACTCTATATTCGGCTATGAATTTTAGCAGTGGTCCCAATTTGGTTCGAACCTCCCAGGAGAAATCACGGTGTTTGCCACATTCTTTTACATTTTACACCACAAGCCATGAATGCATTTCGAGCACATCTTGACATTCATCGTATTAAATTGCACGTATCGCACAGATACGAGGAGTTATTATCTAGTTTTATCTATCCACTACACTGGAGTACCTGGCTCTGGTACGTCTGATGCCGTGTTTACGGTAAGTTAATCATACATAATTCCGGATGAACTAACTTCATGCTGCATGGTTCGTTATCGCGATCTCGGGATTGAAACAATCAGGTTATTCACTAAACTTGTGAAGCATTATGAACATTCAACGTACAGATTTGGACTTACTAAATGGGAACGATACAACCGAACTGCCGATGATGTCTAATGATGCAATCGGGGAGCAGCGAGTCATCGGTTGAGTTTCAGTAACACAGAGGTGGTAAACAATGTGCGGGGATAGTGTGCTTGATAAAAGGTCAGTTAACCAATAGAGTGCACATATCACGGTGGTTCAGTGCACAGTTTACGAGCAGATGTACTAGTGGGTCTTCAATCAGTGGCAAACAAGTATTTGTCATCAACATCAACATGAACATCGCAACATATAGTACCAACTGTTTCGTGCATATTGGAATATGTGAGCTGTACAAACCGCCCTGTAGAACCTATCGAAATAACAGTAAATGATTTTAGTCAGTGTGATGAGTACTATTGATCCGTGGACAATTCATTATTGTCTGACAGGTTTTCATTGAAAACCACTGTGCCCACATGCACAAAACGCATAGGTAGTCTACTGCGTTTGGGCTAATTGTAGCGACAGTACTAATAACTGCATTTGAACATGAGGTCAACCATAGACGTGAAGTGCTAGAGTTTAAAACACGATCCACCCAGAAACTTTCGTTGGAAATGCATTAACTTGTCAATCACAACTGGAAGATCACTGACGGAAGCAACCATAGGTGGCCACGTAAAGAAGTGCCTCTCGCGAGGAAATAGAGAACAAACATGTTCATATGCGTTACGTAAGACGGCAACAGAAAGCATGTTTCATACTGAGAAGTTGACTATGGCCACCCGCATGGCGTGTCTCTTTCTTTGAAAATTACGCGGTCCTACTTCATCACAAATAGTGTTTCTGAAAAGTTCGTACTCTTGTCAATGGCAAATAAACGGATTTACTATGCTTACTGCCTCTGATGAAGTGGTAGGCCTGTTCATAGGAGCGTCCCGTCCTTTCTCTGCGAAATCGCTACCAGTTGACAGGTAGTAGACGCAGTCGGAGCTATATGGTTGACCTCAAGTTTTTAGAGCATCGAAATTACGGATAGTTTGTCGGATGTGAATTACGTGTTACTTTTGCTCACTAAAATTAGAACAAGTTACCGGGTACCTACAATCAGATTTACGCGTGTACATGGACGCGAACGTCCACCAAAGTGAAATATCTCACTGTTCAGCTTGTTGTGCTCCGGTGCATTCAACTAAGCCTGATAAGTCCAGCAACCAAGGACATGTCTGGATCCCGTGATTAATTTCGCTCTCATTATTACTGGATGTAGTGCTTCACTGGTGTAAACCCATTGGATGTCGACTGCGATGTGCACAACAGACTGCAGATTTCGATGAATGAATGGTGAGGATAAACCTGTAGCTGTCTCCCAGGGGGATTAAATCAAGTCAAATCAGAAGTGTAATTTTTACAAGGTCTCAAAATCCTATATAATTTCCACTGGACGGAGGAAATTAGTATTGTTGGGCAAGTGATCCATCTTCAGGGGACTGTCATAAAGAGACTATTGTATTCAGTATGGTAACAATACGGATCACACATGCACAAATACACGTCAGTTTCATACCTATCGCAATTTTTGTTTGGAACAGCTGATACCAGAACATATCTGACCAAGAGGTCCTACTTTGTTGTGGACACCTCAGTATACCAATTGCTTGGTCTCTACGCTCCAGCTAAGTCAATATTCTGTAATGTTTCTGGTTTGAACCGCTTCATAAAAGGTTTTCTCGATGATTCAACAGCTTGTAGAACAGGCTTTAACATCTTGGCTTAAGCTTATTATGGGTAAATAAGGAATACCTCACGTACGATTTCCGAAACTTGGCCACTCAGGGAAGAATACGTGAGCCGTCCTTACGCATATGACGATCGACGTCCGATTTGCATCGCCCGTATCGGGTGGTACCAGTAGGTCAGCAACGAAGAGTTTGGGGAGCGGATATTTAGTAGTGATTGTCAACTGCCTCCTTCTGTTCAGTTTTTAATTTTCAAGACGTCGTTTGTTAACTCATGCACCAACGGTGCTAACTGGTCGTCTGGCGATGTTGTAGCTGACCGACATAAGGTGTAAGATGGACAGCTGAGGAAGTAGAGTAGAGAAATGAAGATGACTACGGCTGCAAGATGGAGGCACCTTAAAAGTGATTGTTTGGCTATAGACATATCTGTTTAGGACGGGTTTGTTCTGCTTTGTTCTTCGTGGTTTTATAACAGCTGAGCATCAACAAGATACACTGATGTACTGTTCGCTTTGAGGATGATGTCAGGCAAGCTTTGAAATATGTTACCTCAATGTATAAGTGAAGCAGATAGCAAGTAGTTTATGTTATGAGCAGCCAGAGCCTAAAAATTGCAAGTAAACCCTGTTTACTATACATTTCATGTGAAGTACACCCTTCTGGCCATCATCATTAACCCGATAATTGAAGGCGCTTATGTTGCTGTGTAACAGTGTAATCGTAGTTCATTTTGAGATGCACTAACTGGCTGCCGGCAAAGCAACTGGTTGTTTTTATATAGGGAGTTGTTGGACATATGTCCCAAGAAATAATCAAAAAACATCATCCTTCATGACATGCTCTGTAATACACTTTATTACGGGTGTCGGAAAGGTTGAAAAATGTACAAAGAACACGAGTAGGAAAAACCTATACACCTTTCCGATTAGTTTTTGGCGCACTGAACTTTCCTTGGTGCACCACGATTTCAAGAGCAAACATGAAAACAACACTCGAGGAACACGTGTGATTTGTACAAATCAGGTAGGTACCACCTTAACATTTCACTCATACTTTTCACATAACACGAGTTATACCAAACTATCAACGCACTGTGTACAGAATTACCTTTCTGAACGAAACCATTCACGAACATCAACAGTTCGCTTTCAGTAGTCACCTTTGCCCTTTTTGAATCGAGTAAGATAACCACACAAGTACTGCGTATAACGCACTGAACAAGCGTGTGGTGGTTCCGTCGCACTTTGAGGTTCACCTTCGATCGGTTTTGACGGCCGTAAACAAAAGGCGACACGTGACTGGGCGGTACGTGAACTGTGTGCACTGACCAACCAGATAGCCGTCTGCACAATTCACTGTTCTCTCTCCGCCTTGGATATCAGTGTTTAAAACAGTGTATGCGCTTGCCGATTCCAGTTACAATGGCTAACGCCCGGATTTTACACCCCGTACTGTCCTTGTTGCTTGTTGTACAACTGCCTGTCTTGGAGGCGACCCACTTGCCAGTCATCATTTGGCATGGGATGGGTGAGTTTCCCCAGCATATTGGATGATATTCCGTTATTCCTCGTACGCAGGTGATCATGGCCGTGGAGCGGGAATTCAGGAACTGGCGAAGGTGGTCGAAAACAGTATCCCTGGAATAAAGGTCAAGTGTATCACCACTGGACAATCAGACATTCAAGCAAGTTCACGAGTAAAAGTATTGTTTGTATATATTTTACTGTCCTTGTAATCATCGATGATCTTCCACAATGGCTAGAAGCCATCAGTCGAAAACACTGTCCATTCGGTTTAAACGACAATACTCAGTACCACGACAAAACGTTGTGCAGTTAAGAAATTTTTAATGGAGATCAAATCAAGCCTATGAATAGTATCGAAAATGACACGACCAGTCCAGAATTGTACTTATAACAGGAGACAGTAGGGCTGCTATTTTGCTTTTTTTTGCTTAACAAGATCCCTTGCAAATTTGTAGAGTTTTTCTGTGGAATGTTGAACTTTTACACAGCAAACTGTTGTGAGTCGTCAGACGTCTGTTCGTTTCATTTTCTTTACCGGTAAAAAGGCATTTAAATTAACAATAACAGACATTTATTGCTTTAAATCCGCTTGAGAGCAGTGGTGTTTCGAACGAGTAAATGGACAGGGTGTCTGCACTTCATTTTCATATCTTGGCCTCTGTTAAGGTCTACTGCTGCCTGTCCGACAGTCAAAGTACCAAGAGCGAAGTATGTCGAGAATTTCACTGTTATTGTCTAGTTGCGTCATCGATAAACAACGGAGGGTTTTCTGTGTTACTCACAGTATGCAGGCATGGAACTCGTACACGATAGAAAACTGTTCTCATACATGCTAACGACAAGGGAGTGTTAATTGACCAACAACTCTGACTACACCGGACGTTTTGTAGTGTCTCATCGTGAAGGTTTCTGCCAAACTACCGTGATTATGTAGAGTTAACGCTGTAAAACAGATTTTTTTCAACCAACTTGTGTAACTAGAGAGTTGCATTAACAGCATGGAGGTAAGGGAAACAAAAAGTGGCAGGTTTCATTGAAGAACAGAATGATATCAGTCAGTCTAAAATATTTCTGGTCACAGTGAATGTTAACGGTCACATATAAAAGGTGACTGTGAAGACTATACTGTCATACTGGTGCGAAACTTGGCCGCTCAAGGTAGACGTGAATCGTGATCACAGATGCAGCCATCGATTTCCGCGTTCGATCGCCAGCACCGAGTGGCAACAACAGATTAGCAGCGAAAAGTTTAAGAAGCGGATATTTGGTAGTGACTGTTGAGCGAGTTTTTCTGTTCAGTCCTTGTGTTCCCACAGACCTAGATGGCCAGGGCATGCACTAAGGGTACCTGTTAGTGGTCTGTCATACCGAGCACTCTGTCGATGCTGCGGCCGATTGGCGTGAGGTGCGAGGTGGACAGATGATGACCTGGCGTACAGAAATAAAGTGGTTCACCAAAGGGTTGATCAACATAGGTCGGGATCACCTCCGACTTGGGGATCTCAAGACTCATTAAGCCAGTAGCTGGTGGCTTTTGGTGAGGTTTCGTGAAGGATGTCGTTATTTGGCCGAGTTTCCTGTGAAGCGCATGCGAATAATGACGTACAGCTCGTGAAAGTCACAATAAACCTCTCTTGCTACTGACGCATTTTTTTAATCTTTAGGTTGGTTATGTGTTTGTAGAGTGTAAGCTCCTTGATATTGAGTATCTGGGTACGGAAATCGCTGGTTTTCAGTAAGTTCTCTCCGATCCTTATTTTTCCTCAGCGATGGTTTTACCTTTTCTTCACGGCTGCTTGACGGTTATGTATCGGCAGTGTAGCATTAATGCCTTTGGTGATGATGAATGTATGATGGTGGTGGTCGTGAAAGCAGAGTTCGACCCAAAATACGACAAATCCTTAATCGGGAGTCCCTTTTGGAATTATGATTGCAGATATTATGATGTTTCCCTGCTTTCTACCACAACAGTTTGAAAAAAATTCTGCTCTACAACTAGTTTCCAATCATCTCTGTAGCTGCTGAGGTGTAACATACCACAAATTTGGCTTGAACTTGTGTCACAGTAGATCATTTTAAAAAAAAACCACACTGAAATTGACTCTGTGTCAAGTGTCAATCGGATGAGTCAAAGCAAGTCTAGGGAGCCTATGTTGGTGTCCGGTAATTCACCAAGCCGGGTGACCTTCACGCACTCACTCCGACTTTCATCATTCTACATAACTGATGTTTCCGCTTGTTCAATTGTTGGCCCACAGACAACGACAAAAAAGATTTTCTTCACCAGATTCTGACTGTTAATGGACTTCCTGAGTGTCGCTGCTTACCAATATACCTGTTGGTTGCTTTAACTGAATTCGTAATCAGCTAGTCTACAAACTTCATCTAACCTATGATATTGTTACTATTGGATATTGTTCCAGATAATTTACTGTCAGCTAATCAGCATGTTAGCAAAGAAAACTTGTTGCTGTTCAGTTATTCAGTCATAACAACCACCAGCCTGCCTAGGGTTTGAGGTAGCTCGGGTCACCGTTCAACTCATCAGCTGCCAAGAATATCCCGAAAGAGAAAACTGGACAAAAAGGGAAAACGGGTTTAATGGGGCTAATAGGACGAGATACAACTTTTTGCCACTTATATCATTTCTTGTACACTATCTGTACTGTTTCTTATAGTGCTTTATACGTTTAATGTTAATGTTTGCTGCGATTGTATGTCGGACCAGGGAAAACGACTGGACGGCCGTTGAAAAGAGCATGCTCTCGTTCTCACCCTCTGTTGACGTAGATATAACTGGCTTGTGTTGCGAATACCACGAGTATCCTACCCTCCCACCATTATTGCAATCGACTCAGGCATTTTCTATCACTCCCACAGGACAATCGATTGCACGCTGACAGTTCAAGGCTGTCTGACTGACGAGCAGTCTAGGTGGCTGATGCTCCAACGTTGACCTGCGACTACCACTGAGCGGGTATTTCGAAAACGAGTTAGTCACCGGAACTAACGACTAGTCAGGGTGAACGCGAAGGAGAATATGAGAGCGACAAAGCATTTAACCTTTCTGCTGTCGGGGTGTTTTGGGCAATAACGCATTATTTGCTTGAAAGATGAAACCACTCGTAACCTGTTGTGCACCCGTGCAACCGGAACGTTGTTGGAGGTTACAAAGGCATGCCTTACAATGAAAACCACTCAAGGTCACACGTTTGGAACTATGACCCAGCACATGTTCGCAAAACATCAGTCGCGAATGAGCTGGTATATTAGGAGGGATTACAAGAAGAAACTCATAGTGGTTTCGGCTCGAATGGTGGTAAACACCCAGGGCACATCTTGACGGTAATTTACGATAAAGCCCCATGTCTAACGGCGTTGGAACAAGTTTTCAAGAGGTTTAAAGTGAGGACGGACAGATGTTGCGTTTTGCACTGTACCCACCCATAGTGATCCCCCTGAAAATGTGAAGCATCAGGAAACCTCAAGTGAGGGAATAATTATGAATGTGTTTGTATATTCTGCAACAGGGCTGTCCAGACGGTTCGTGTAATCAGTGACAATAAGGAATGCGCACCATAGAAAGTATGGTGATGAGGGATAATCGATCGTCCCGGTTACAATTACACAGTCGATCGAACGACCGGGTTATTAAGTGCAGAAGGAAAATAAGTGAGCGTTAACAATTACTGGGAGCCAGTCAAAAACTAGATCATAAAGGCTTTGGATACATACGACAGACAGTGACCGTACGAGGCATTCCGAACAGACAACGAATCAGGCAAAACAACTATACATTAGCCATGACGCTAGAACGAATCGGGGCATCGAGGAGTCTACAAGCAAACGAGGAAAAACATTTCGGGTAGATTTAAAATGTATGGGCGTCCGATGGCACAGTTACACTCTAACTGGATACTGGGGACAATTCACCTGACAGTAAATCTTCCTGAAGAAGACTGAGCCGGAATATTCCAGATTAATTTCAGACGGTTTAGGTTCGAGTCTACTTGTAGATTTTCACAATTTCAAAGTCCTTGGTAACCCTAGATTGAACTGAATAGGATTGCGTGGTCAGTTCTCTATTCTTCAGTAGGAACTGTATATCCTAAGAAAGATATGTCTAAGGTCACTGCAACTCACCACGGACAGTTCACTGGGTATGCTTCCAGGTGCTCTATTCAAGCCTATGCAAACGTAACAAACGTGGGCACGCCGTTGATAATGGTATCCTGTAATCTTGGATAGAGCTTTTCATTAGCGAATTTATAATGAACGCGGTACCTATCTGGCAGGCGGTACCCGCCCACTTCAACCAAAGGTGGATCTGGATCTTCGATCCATTTTGAGTACTCTATCTTCCTCATCATCATAGCAGCCATGAGCCTGACCAAAAGGTACTGTGGCTCGGACCGCCGCTCACCTCAACAGTTAAGTGGAATATCCCACACGGAAACGTTACTAAGAAGGTCTAAAAATACTAAGAGAGGACTGAGCGGAAGAACTAGAAAAAGTATGGATACAGGTACGCCATTGACTGCGACAAATCGCCATCTCGGATAGCGTATCTAATCAGCGGTTTGAGTGTTCACGAGAACCCCATCCAGGCGATACCTGCTCACTTTGTACAATGGAGCATTCAAAGCCTTCATGTTTCGTGACCACGTTGTTGATTGAGCGCCGTGTTTTCACCCCACTGTTTGAGGTCTCATTATATAATGTCCGGTACGGTAAACGCTCAGCTGGCATACGGGGCACGTGACCCAACCATCGCAAGCTGTGCAACTCAGTGGCAACGTTATCGAAACTTGCTTCCTAGAGAGCTAAGGATGAGTTCATCTACGCGTTTCAAATGACCGACAGATGCTGACAAAGTTAATGCAAAAGAACCGGTAGAACAGTGTGAAATAACGGTTCCAGCAATAAACGATCAACCGCCGACTCTTCCGGATCCGGCATCGCTGTGAACACTCCATCCGCACGTCCCCATTTGCATTGCCCTTCATTGCTATCAAAGACAACGATCAAATGCCTTTACACGAACGCGCAATGCTTGATTAATAAGTTAACCGAATTAGTCGAACTATGTTGAAAACACTTACCACATTTGATTGCCGTAATTGAGACCTGGTTCCAACCACACATATCTGACAATGAACTCGAAATCAGAGGGATGTCTCTCCTTCGTCGTGATCGCATAGTCAGGGGAGGGGGAGTGGCAATTTACTATAACCAACAAATTTTGTGCCGGGAGGTCACTGATGGTGACCTGATGCTGCAAGACACTCTATGGTGCTCAGTAAAAATGGTATCAGGAGCAGACTGCATAGTGGGTGTGATTTATCGACCACCGTCAGCACAGGAATCATACAATTCTAGCTTGCTGGAGAAAATTCGCCTGGTGTCTTCTAGATATCGGACTAGAGTGCTAATTATGGGTGACTTCAATCTACCAAACTTACTGAAACGTCAGATACACCCAGTAAACTCCCTTGATAGTACCTTCCAAGAACTGCTGCACGATCTACCCCTTTATAATCATGTCTCGAACAACACTTGTTTTTGAGGAAAAGATACGCCCTCCATCCTGGATCTCGTACTAACAGGTGAAGAAAATGTGGTAAAAGACATCACCTATGAGACTCCACTGGGATAAGCGACCATCTGGTACTTGTTTTCGACTATGTGTGCAACGCAGAAAGGTCGAGCGACCAACACAAAACGATAAGAAAGGTAAATTTCGTAAAACTATCAAATGCCTTTCATAACATTACAGGCTGGAGTCCGGAAAGTAGCGACGTGCACCAGCATTGGTCCAGAATGATAGGGAGACTTCGGAATGAAATAGAATTGCACTCATACTATGTCCCGAAGAAACCAAGAAAAGGTTTTCAATTCCAAGTAAGGAGCCGAACACGGAAATGGATAGCGGTACGAAATGCTGCATGGGGAGACCATCAACGGTGAGTCACACCAGAATCTTGGGAAGAATATCGGCTACTAAGAAATAAAGTCACCAAACTCGTCAAAGAAGATAAACAGGAACACCAAGCACAAATAATGAGAAAAATGGAACAAAACCCAAAGCCCCTTAACCAAATTGTTAACAATCAGTCAAAAGTAAAACCTGGAGTTTCACCGTTACAGACTTCTGGAGGTACAACTGCCACTGTATCCGCAGCTGCTGAGGAAGTGGCAATTTTTTATTCCACAGTCTTTTGTCCCAAAGAATGTGTAACTCTTAGTCTGCATCCGCTTCTTTCACCCACCGACACACTTCAAGACATGACTGTGAACGCGGAGAGTGTACTTCTCATACTCCTCGGTTTGAATACGAAAAAATCCCCTGGAGCTGACGAAATAACGCCGCTCATTCTTAAGCAATGTGCTCGCTCCTTGTATACATCTCTCACAGATCTGTTTAATCTGTCACTAAACTGCAGTATGGTCCCCATGGACTGGAAGTGTGGCACAATCACTCCAATTTTCAAAGGAGGGGATCGCTCAGATGTGTCCAACTACAGACCTGTTACACTATTACCAGTGATCTCCAAAGTGCTTGAACGACTAGTGGCGAATAAGCTTACCAAACATCTTGAAGGAAATAACATACTCTCTATTGCACAACATGGTTTCAGAAAGAGTCACTCCTGCCTCTCTAACCTCCTCCTAACTCTCGATGACTGGACGCTGGCTATAGACAACGGCAATCCCATCCATGCTTGCTACCTGGATATGTCCAAAGCCTTCGACCGTGTTAACCATAGCATACTTTTACAGAAGCTAAAACAACACGGTGTCACGGGTAAACTATTGGCTTGGTTAGAGAACTACCTGATGGACCGTGTTATTCAAGTCAGAGTCGACGGTGCTTTATCGAAGCCAGTTGCGGTCACAAGTGGAGTACCTCAAGGATCGGTTCTTGGGCCAACCCTCTTTCTAATCTACGCTAACGACATACCAAACCTTGTTCGATGTAAAATTGTCTTATTTGCAGATGATATCAAGTTATGGGCGAGTATACACACCTCTGAAGACTGTGTACTTTTGCAGGAGGACCTCAACGCACTATATGATTGGTCATTGAGAAACAAATTACCCTTCAATTTTCAAAAATGCAAAATGCTCAACATAGGAAAATGTGTTGAATTCACCTACACACTGGGTCCGCATCGTCTTGCATGGACTACTGACGAAAAGGACTTGGGTGTTTGGATTAGTAGCAGCTTGAAGACCTCATTACAGTGTACTGCTGTCTACAAGCGGACTTCAAAAATCCTGGCACTGTTGAAACGGATCTTCGGTAGATTCACAAGACAGACGCTGCCCAGTATACTCAACACGTATATCAGACCAACGATGGAATATGCTGTCCAAGTCTGGTCACCATGGCTTCAAAAGGATATAGTTCTGCTACAGCGAATATACCACCGAGCTACAAAGTTGGTGACTGGACTCCAGAGTAAACTATATGAGGAGAGGATTGAAAGTCTCAAGTTGTTTGACTTCTGCTATCGCCGCATCGGAGGCGATTTGATCCTCACATACAACATATTACACACACCGAACCACCCGCTCAAAAAACTGTTTGTCCGGCGAGAACCGCGAATTAGCAGGACTCACGATTATTTGCTAGCAGTACCGCACTCGCGAGGGAAGAGCCGGAGATATTTCTTTGCAGTCAGCGTGTGTTTCGCCTGGAATTCTCTCCCCCAAAATGTCGCTCACTCACCCAACTTAAATATTTTCAAAACTAATCTAGACTCATTTTTATCTACACAATCAAAAATCGAACCCCCACACAGTGCTTAACTTCTGTAAAAAAAATCACAGACGCATTTTTCATTGTACGCACATTACATACTTCCATCCTGTGGTAATTGTAAAGCTGATTGCTTCTTATACCATTAAAACCTTGGATTACCTTGAAAACGTATATAGTTGACCAATTGATCGCGCATCCCGAGCGTTCTGAAATACGCGCCGGCGAACTGCCACATTGCTCACGACCTATACTGCAATCTGGGCGAGGTGGCCGGGCTTGCGTACTCTTTTGATCCGGCAGACTATACTGACTAGGACTCCGGTCATTCTGGGTGCAACCTAGTCAGAGAGATCAAAGGGGAGCAGTCAGACGAAAAACAGTTACACTCATAGGATTTATATCGCACTACTGACCGCGTGGGAGTGCTTAGGTAGTGAGGTACGATCCTGTAAGCATACAGCGGAATTACTCTTCTAGTTGCGGCACTGCTGTCTTCCGAATCAGGAAGAAGGTGGTTGGAAAAGATACCCTCAAACAAAGAGCACTCCGATCGCCCAACGGTAGACCGTGACCGCCGACGTATTATCCAATAAGGTCGAAAAACATCAAATGTCTCTCAAAAGCCCCATGTAGCTTCGAGCATATCTGCTGCGCGCAGCAGTGTTCAGAATCAGACATTATTGTCCTATTGACTGCGCCCTCGGGCTAGACAAGCCCCTCACTGACAAGTGAGTCAGACTCTTGAGTCATTGGTTCCGGGTAGGGTCCCCCAAGAAAACCCTATATCCCGTTGTCTCGCACGTCAGACTTTTGAGTCAGAGGCTCGGGGTGGGGTCCCTCAAGTCAACCCCCTTCCGCAGCATAAACGACCAGGAAGTATCAGAGGTTATCGTTCTCTCGAGAGTAACATTACTTGAGTACTTCGTTGTTTGACAACCCCACCGTTTCACCCATCTGTTCTATTCAATATAACGTCCAGTACGGGAAGCGTGTGGCTGCTTGATTATTGGTCCAACTGAATGCCAGATAGGTACACAACGCCGAGCTCACTGGTCTGTCTAACTTCGCCCTTCAGAACCTTATCCATGGTGAATAATAACTGTAAAAGAGAGGTCACACACTCTAGACGAACATCTCTGGAATTGGTAGACACCAGGGACAAATGTCCAACCAAAGTCACGTAGTCCTCTGAAAATCCTTGCAAATGATATATCCTCAGAGAGTGTGAAAAGAAACTTAACAGAAGGCAAACATGAGATCTGAGAAGCCCATAACCGTCGACTACCCACGTACATGCCGATGCTCTAATACATAGCACGGAAAGCTATTACGCTAAATACCGCCTAAACTGAAGTTTATTTCTCAATTACTAATGACATGTGCTACCCTTTTCGAAGTAATTTCCTGGAATCAGGCTTTAAGACTAGTTTTTCACACGTTACACACTTTGAGCTGAGTTTAACACAAAGCGTATCCGCAACTCCAATTAGAAAGAATACGGTGAAATCAAGGAATTACATCATGTGAGTAGCACAAACAGAGTAGGACATTGTTCGAGCAACAGGCGCAATAATCGAGCTTGTCTTTGGGCTTTCAACATTAACACACAGATTTGAAATATGTACAACAGTCATACGTACGCCATTTTAGGGGCAATCCTGTCCATGGTTGTGGGATATTGCTGGTTGACGTGGAGGTCACTGTTATCTTAATATTTGTGGTCGACGGAACCTTCTCGCCTCGTCACGCAGCCCATTACCTGACAAGCCATCTAGCCTAAGTGACACTCTCCGTCTCAACTGCACATGCGCTGCCTCACTTCAGTGGCCCGGATGCTCTCTTCCATACCATCTGTAAATTCAGCCAATTGGAACGTTTCAACTGAACGTGATACGATGCTGTTCGTTCGCGAGTCCGCATGACGCGGGGCCGGCGCCGGCCTCGTGTCGCCAACGACAGGCAATGGGAAAGGTTGGCGAGCAACGCCTTTAAACCCTTCCCAATTCGGTGAATTCGTCGGAATCAACTTAGCTATTCATTTCCAACGCTTTCGGAGCTTCCCAAACCCCTTTAATTAACTTTTGAAAGAAATCCGCGAAAAAGAGAAATTATACTTTCTTTTCACATTATTAACCACTAGGGATGTCTGCCTATTCTGTCAACCAGAGCAGTCAAATCCATTTCACCAGCAATCCGATTTATTGCCCACGGTCCACGGAAAATCGAAGTAAACAACGGAACGGAAAGAAAAATCATATAAAGGGGAACTTTGTAAAGATGTGTAAGAAACGGCACATCTCCGTAAATAAATGAAATTGAACAGCAGTGAGGCGTAACAGTCTTACAGTATTCCTTTTAGACATTACACTAATGCTACTGACACTTGCCGGTTCATATCTGGAAAACTGAATATGCCCTCCGGAATTTGTACAAAACTCGAACATGAACTTAAGTAACACAAGTTTGATGGGTGTGTTTAGAATCCCATACCTTCGTAATTACTTGAGATATAGCCGAAGAAAAATAACATTCAGGAATCACTCTTCGTAAGATGTTCATCAGGATGTACGAAACAAGTTAATCGCATTCATGCTGTAAGAAACACAAACGAAAACTTCCAACTTCCTCCGCACCTACCTCACGGGTCGCGACAGTGCAACCGTCGGAAGATATCTGAATTTATGAGTGCGTTTAAACAAACCTCGCCAAATTAGATGGAAATAATGACCCATTTTTCAAAGTGGAATTAATTGACTTTTACTTATTGCATAGTGAATTACTGGAGTTATTAGTTTTGTCATTTCACTCCAATACCTGCCGAAACCCACGGAATACCTGCATGTTCCAGCGGGGAGTGTGCTACATGGGTTGGACACAGATACGACCAGATAAAACACAATTGAACAGGGCAGGATACGATCCAGACGAGCATAACTGCATTAATCTTGTGCACCATCCCCAGCAATAAAGACCTAAACCGTCAGCTTAACCTTCTCATCGACTATCACTGAGAAATGGTTATTTGTTAATGGGTACTCAAGCTATCACGTTTAGGAGATCTACTACAAGCGATTGATTGTAAGCTATTCTAGCTGCGTTCGATCGTCTGCAATAAGCTTCCTCATCTATTTTCTGCTGAACTGTTCAGCCTCTATTCCAGGATTTTAATGAGTCAGAAGAACTGTTGATGATACCTACTTTATATATTCATGTTTCTGCGGCAGAAAAGCGAACTGAATAATGTTGTGGACATTTTCATGAAAAACGGTGGTATTTGAGAAACCGGTAAATGACGAATACTGAGTAGTGAAAATCACCAGGGTTCAACTGAAAATCTCAACATATCCTGTGAAAACGATGTAGTTAATTCTTAGCTTTTCTATATATGTACATCTGCGTCAGGAAATCTCCTCAAGAAAATGCCAATTTTCCACTGCGGTTGAGTCATACATTCATGATTCCATACGTCTCCTACTTACTTGTTAGGCACTGATCTGCTGGACTAGGCACGTTGACATGTATAATGATACTAGTGCTCAAGTTCTTAGGAGTTATTCAAGTGCAGTAGACACTCAATAACGCAGGTGATGTCGATGATCAACGAATCCATGGAGTAGTTCACTCAAGAAATCGAAACTGAGTTGCACACGAGAACAACGTGGTTATCACTATCTAAGCTTCGATAATTGTCTGCAGGTGGCGGTCAATTTACGTCAGCTCCGGTGAACTTGTAGTGTGCGGAAGATTGCGTTTATCACCACCCCTCGAAACAGGCAAATACGAACCAAACGGGTTGGGAAACAGTAGGTCAAACATGAAATCTTGGACAGTGGGTATCAAAAAAGCATAACTAGTGTGAGAGGTCAACCGCTCACAGATGTGCCATTGTGAATCAATGTGTCTCAGAACAGAAGCTAAGCAAACTATGATAGCTTTTAGATTCCTTGCACTGAAACACCTTTCAAAACACATGCTTAGCTACCGTTGGCGCTCAGCGGCTATGTCAGCCCATTTATCCATATCCAACGAATCTTCCGAAAGAATATAATCTTATTTATGATCGATCCTAGGGCACTGAATGTTTGATGGAGTCGGAATTGCTTGTTTGTGAAACTAAGTTCTGAGCGTTTTAGTGAATCAGAATGAAGCTAACAACTCACCGGTACGGCAGTTTTGCTCAAACTTAGAAACGTGAATACTGTGATATGTGATGGATGCACACCGAAGATGTCATCTCAGAAGTGCCGCACAACGTAACTACCCAAGGCAGATACTCTGCCCCAGTGTTCCAGTCATCTCCTTCCCGTAAATATCGCTTTTCCCAACCGTTAAGTACCATAATCGTCCACATGAGTGAAAGCGCTACTCATAAGCAAGTCATGACAATAACTGGGACCTGATGGTGGTCGGATGCGTTTACCCAACATTCCGTATATTCCACAGTCAACTGCAACAATTATTCGTTTCCCAAAAGTTTACTGCATATGAGGATGTGCTTTCTATCCCCTGGATCAGGTTAACATTTAAACACCTGTGACTGACAGTTATTTTAACGAATTAAACTTTGGATGAGTGTGTGGACCGCGATGATATCAAACCTGCCTGCTTTTTTACTTACTGACCTAATTACTTACTCATTCACTTACTGCTGTGTTTAGTCACTCACGTACTTATCTACTTGCCTGATTAATTTATTAATTGAGACCGCTGACTTGGCTGACGGATACAATTTTTGTCAGAACGTTTAAAACCAAAAGATGCAATTAAATATGCTTGAGACTAAAAATTATTCCGAAAATCTAGCTAGTATCTTGCTGCTTTCTTGTACAACGGTTACAATCAGCAATATGAATGATTACTAGAACTTTGATCTGCCACAAGTTACTTGGATTACAGAAATAAATCATGAAATGCTCCTGATTTTTTCTGTAGAATGGTGAAGTATCAATGACTGGAAATTATTTCCTTCCTCAAGGTTGCGGTAAAAATAATGTACATCTAATAAAAACCGCACTTTGTCCGAAAATGGTCAAATATCTATTACGGCAAGAAAAACTATGCAAGAGTGAAAACTGTATCGAAATGGGACCACGTTACCGCATGTGGTTGGGTATGAACATATCTGAACGGCAAAGTTTGTCAAATTAAAGCTTATATTGTGTCAACCATACATGACAGAAGCACGAATTGTCTTCCACACGCTTAACAGTTTGGATGATGTCCAAGAAGCTTTTGCTGGTCTCTGTCTACAGGAACCAGTGAAATATCGTGAAGTGCTTACATAAAGCTTCCGAACGACTACAGCTGTCGACAGCTTACCTGCTCAATCAACAAGTTACAGCACTAAATGGACTACTGCGGTAGAAAGGTAGTTTATGTAAGCCCATACAATTGGTTGTGAATACCCTAAAAGTCTGCCTCAGGTATCAGGATGGGTCTACATGCCTCCGTCAGTTTGGATCAGGTTTACAGAGTACTTTCTAAACTGTTAACCGTATGTTGTCTGTTTGCTCCAAGGACCATATTATCAGTGACAAGGACTGCCATCAACCAAAAAAGCAGCTGAATTGACCAGCATTTTGTTCCATTCAGACAGAAATTTGTGGGATAGCACAACGTGTGCTTCTTTTTGCCCAAGTACTGAGCCACCTTGGGAAATACTTTCGTTTACATTTTTGGCTCAGTTCCTTCACTCATGTGACCTTGACGATCTAAAAGTCAACAAAATGGCAAGTTCTGTTCAACAGAGTGCATAACCACGTACACATTCTGATATTCCATAGTCCAGTTTTCACACAAACTAGCGCATGCTACGTTGATGTTTTATAGTTCCTAAAAAAACGAATGACTGCATTCTCTCAAGAATGGAGCAGCTCTGTGTACATTATGAGACGAGAAACCCTGCCACCGGAACTTTGGCAGAGAAATCGAATATAATGGAAACCGAGAAGACGTTTGGCAATGTTGACAATTTAACTGGATGATCAAATAGGTGCAAATGTGGAATTTCCGAGGCTTTGGCATGGCCTCACAGCTCAGTTGACAATGGATTTGCAGTCGGTGAGCATGTTGTTTGCTGTTCTTGTCGCCGGTTCGAATCCAGTGGAAGTCCGGATTCTTGGCGGTGGGATCTCACCCACATAGTGAAAACTGGTTGCTTAGCGATGCCATTCGTGTGATTCGACTTCTACGGTGTAGGCTGAGCAGACAATGTATATAAGTTAGTGATGTCACGAACCGGCGTCGCCTTGGGAACGTGAATACCGAGTCATTGGGACAGCAACTACTGACATTCAGGCAAAAGTAGGCTTGTGTAGAAGGCCAGTTCCACTCGCGATCATGGGTTATTCATTTGCAGCCCGTACTTATTGCATTGTTAGGACTTGACGTTATATGCAGATTACGATGAGCCAAAAGCAGCCATTATATTTTATTCCGGTATCAAAGCACCTGAGCGTCTGCTGAATGTCACAGATGACGAGAGTTTTCAGAAGCAAAGTGAATCATCTAGACTCTCAGTAAAAATTCATAAGCCCTATTGCGAACTAGTTGCTCGAGTAGTTGAAGGAAGTATGGCTTATTTCATTGATTCCACTTAAAAGGCATTAAACACACAATCCGCATTTGTGCGGCTGCTACCCAAGTGCCTACTAAATATTGACAGTAAAATACCAAAGCTAACGGTGGCTAATAAAATTGCCATAATGTTTCACAAATTTCAGTTTGTGATGTAGTGCAATTGCCCAGTAGGTTAGCTCAGTCCGACCTAAGGTTGGAGGAGAACATGGTACACTAATGTAAGTTACCCTCTTCTTTGTTTACGTTTTCTTGTTGTTATCAACATTCCTTAACTGAAAATGTCGACTGGATACTGTTTATACTACTGCTGTAGTTTCCACAAGTTGTCATTAAATACTGAATAAATCACTGTGTGAAAATACTTCAAGCTGGTAGATGAGTGAATGGCTATGACGGTTTCTTTTTGATGCAATATTAAGACTGACAATTGGATTGCGTATTCTAAAAGGCTACTTCAATTTTGTTGAACGATAACATGAAGCAGTTCATTTTCTTAATCTTCAAACATCATAAGCCTGCATTGCGTGTTTGGTCGTGGCAGTTGGAGTGTTGTCTCTCAGCACATAGCTGTTGGTCGTGAATTAAAAGCCTTCTGATTGTCTTTTGTTAAGTTAATGCTTATATTTTTTATCACCTGTAATCTATAATTTCCTGATTATACGTTCGTGTTGGAGGTTGTCGGGAGTCACGAAGCATATAGCTTAGTGTACGGGACTCAGGTCGAAACCGTTTAGTGTATAATAATTCGTGTGCGCTAAATCGGTTTTAATAATGTTTCCCTATGTCAAATGCTTTCAGCAAAATTATACGTGATATAAAATTGACCTAACCCAGGGATAGAGAAGACAAGGCGCTTAATTTCAGAAAAGAGTGCATCAGTTGAGAGAACTGGAACTCACTCCATTTTTTATTTACACGTCACATTCCCAGGAAATAAAAACACAAGGCCACGCTTGTTGCCTAGAGAACGTGATTCATATTTTACTGCAGCGTCAATGACACTGACTCCGTGGTAGATTCTGTGAACACTTATGTCACAAGACTAGCACCTTGTCATATTGGATGAACTCACTTTCTTACAATCCGTGGTGCTGGTGGAAACTAGCTGGGTGAAGTCGGTTGTTCATCATACTGCTAGTAGATATTCGGACTTGTGATATCTTCCCCAGAACACTGCTAAAGCAGCAGTGAGTGTTTGTTTTTTCAAAGTAATCGAAAGTGGTCAGCGGAAGTTAATTCAGGTACCAACGTAGTACAACGACTAAGAGAAAGCCGTTTGTGTAGCTCCATCCACCGCCTGTGATTCTAATCCGTGATCCGATCTGAGCTGCTATTATGGCAATGTATCCGATAGTCATGATTCCTGTGCCTGTACGGTGTTGACGAGACCCGCCTCGATGAAACCTTTTGTGCACCATTTTACTGAAAGCCACCAGGATAAACTGCTTGCAAAACATCTTAGGTGACCTTGGAAATCTCTACCATGGAACAGCCATTGACGGAATAGTTTAAAAATAAATTATAACACAATGGTTCATCACGCAAAAATTACCGTACATTCCCTCAGCATGAAGCCACAAGCCATGAGCCCCGTGCCATGCGTATCAGCAATCGCTTCACCTTAACCACAATGAAATATCTAGTCTTGATTGTTCTAAACAAACAAGTTTCATGTGTAATGGAACAAAAACATAGAATTTGCTGGTTAACGAACAGTTTGACTTATTGAAATAGATCACTTCCTGAAATAGATTCAATCGTAGGTGATTTTCTACCCACTCCCGTGATAGCTGGCAGGCTTCAGTGCTCCTGGAATCTATTACGTCAGTTGAACTGATTATGTGTGACATTTGTAAAAGTGTTTAGACATGGTTTAACCACATAATGGCAAACACATCTATTGGTTTTTGATGAATTTTCAGATTAATATTTCATTTTTTTTACCTACGTCATCGACTTAAGGGGGTGTGTGATGAGCCACGAACTAACTAGGATAATCGATGGAATGCTTAAGAGCAATGGCACACAGCTTCAGATTCGAAGCTCGAGACCTATAAATGAATACGCACTACCCAAAACAATATCTGAAAAGACTGTCTTCCATACTCGCTACCCATCATGATGCTACTAGATGGACATGTTAGTATAAAGTAAAATCACAATATCATTATATTTCTTGTACACAAAGCTTATCCTATAATATCTGAGACTTGTGAGTCGAGCGTCTCTGAAATATCCCCTAGTAATGAGTCTAACAGACTCCAGGTGGGCATTTCAAGTATCTACCTATAAGTACGTCTTGAAAAAGTATATCGCACATATTTAGTGCCTAAAGCAATAAGGCTTTCAGAGGTATTCATGTGGAACAACCAAACCACAAACCTTGGCTGGTGATAAAACGCATAGAGAAAATCGGCCGTCCCATGGGTGAACCATGTGTATAAAGCGGATCAACACCTATGAACTACGCGAAAGTTTAGTTTCCCACAATTGCGGACGCGGTTTGCCTAACTATTTTTGTCCACGTTGTGCGCGAAATCGCTTCTAGTCACACTGACACTCACATAGACAGAACACAGAGGCAGCTTTCTCAAAAAAGAGACGCAATCACCGCATAACGGTTCAGACAGATGATGAAGCACCAGCCCCAACTTTCAGAATCAGCCATTCGAACTCTCACATCTTACATTACCAAACACTTCCTGGCAGACGGTCACCACGTTGTCGCGATAAGCTCATTCAAGATACCTTTGGGCGAATGGAACTAAAAGTCAATAACTTCTGAAAGCAGAATGCCTACCTGAGCTTATCAGAGGAAAACATGTTTTATAAAGTGGGATAAGTTACCTACCTGATTTCATTGTTCCTAGTTACATATTGCTTGAAGTGACTGTATGCTGGCCCACCAGTGTTTGCTTCCGTGTTTTGGTTATGTATAATGCGAACGATCTGGGTTTACAACTGGATAACATAGTGGTAATTGAAGTAAATTTACTAGACCTGAAACCGAATAGTTCAGTTACTCTAACCAATGAGGGCTTTCAGCGGTGACGTACGCGAAAACGTTGAATTTGGATTATGTGCCAACGAAGTGATGAAGGCGTGAATAAGCACTGACAGCCATGTAACGATGTCACGGAGTGAGTGTGCGTGAAAGTGCCTGTCCGTAAATTTTGAAATTGAAACTTTGCTCTATTCATGACTGACGATCAATTTCATTTTCACAGGATATCGAAGACAGCTATCTGAAGCCGAGTGTACAACAAATAGACGAGGTGTGCGCACAGCTTATATCCGATCCGGAATTCGCAAACGGAACACATATGATCGGGCTGTCTCAAGGAGGTTTGTTTGTTCGTGCTCTGGCACAGAAATGTCCTTTCAAAACACTTGGGTCGATAATATCAATCGGGGGACCACAGATGGGCGTGTTTGGCGTGCCTAAATGTAGAGACGTTGGATTGCTGCATTACTGCTGGCTGATGGAAAAGCTACTTTCTTATGGTGCCTACACGGACTTCGTACAAAATCAGTAAGTGAGATTCCTTTGAGCACTCATCTGGAGTGCATATAATTGTGTGGGTACTAACAGAATATCTGGTACTCTCAGTTTTAAGGGTGATTATACCTCAAAAAATTGCATACAGAACGAAAGATCTTCAGAAAGCTCTACTTCTGTGAGTGATTGATTATAGTTCGCAACAAGAAAAATGACATCAACGAGCCACTTTGAATGGCTCAGCGAAAAGTTTATTTCTTCCCCTAAAATGAAATGAGACCATCTGATGAACGTTATCCAGCCCAAAGTAAGATATCCGAAACTAGTACACTTGTGGCTGCGCATTTGCCCTCGTTTCAAACGCATACTACTCATTTGTTCTGTCGTACACGCTGTGTGCGCATTCGACTGCAACTGCAGTGGGGCTTGTATAGACAGAACAGATAGATGGCTACTGTAGTGAATGTGCGTGGGTATCACAAAACGATGTAAACAGCTGATGATGCGACGATTTCAAATTTATTAAACTTTCGCCATGATTTTTACGTCTCCTGTACCTGAAACTCTCATTAAACAGACCTCTTAAATGGTCCATTCTGTTCAATTGAAACGCTGTTGCCCAAGTAGAACTTGAAAATGCCAACCTTAATAAAAGCCCTGCTTTGACAAGCAGGCATCACGTGCACAAACCCGATGGGTAAAACGGTCCTGATCGGTCAATAGATAGCGTGCCAACGCGCTACTTTTCTCTGTGTCTGACGTATATTGTGCATATTCTATGTTTACGAGAAGAATTCTTAAGCTAAGGTATAACATGCCACAGCATGCATCTCCCAGTTTTCTCTGATAAAATGATTCATAGAAGCACAGGGTTTGAAGTCACAAAACAGCTGGCTTTAGTGCTACAGCCAGTGGAAGGGTACGACCACATGTGAGAAGTTAACAAACCAGAGAACTTCGAAATATTTAGTGAGCGTACAAATACTGTCCATGACAAAGATGAGTGTTTTTTGTCTCATCGTCACTGGTCATAATTGTTATGAACTTCCACGTAACTTTCTACCTAAAGATTGGCTGTGGAATTGACTAACGTATACTGAGTTTCGTTTACGGCTAAGTCTTCTACACTCAGGTAATAATTCTGGTAGGTACAGTTCGAACGAAATTAAAAACACTCGAGCATCATTATTGATAAAGACCAATAATAAAACAGGTTCTTGGCTATTCCTCACAGCTTTGAGACGGCTACGTCGTTCACTACTCACTCGGCAATACTGTCGATAAGATGCGTCAATCAAACTGTTGTACCCAAAAGCTTGCGGGTGAAAGCTCGGACCGGGTACTTTATTCACGCCAAATGTGAATTACTTGGAACAGCAGTCAACTCATTGTACTCAAAAGTGCAGTGAACAGAGTTCTGCTGTCAGTTAACGGGGCAACACACGCTATTGCTCAACCCAAACAAAAGCTAGACACGAGTGTGTCTACATTTCTAGGTTCATACGCCCGAAGATTTACCTGAAAATGCACTTTGTTACTTACAAAATTAGAAAGCCTTTCAGTGAGCCACTTATGAACACTGATGCACTTATACCCCGATATGTTGGTATCCACCGTGTCTTACGAATCCAGGGAAGGATTACCCAGCCAAGAGTATCTGACCAACCATTCTAAAATTCACCATTATGGCCCAGGACCCTAGCTGTGGTGGAAGTCCAGTTAGTACGGCGAGAACCTAATCTTCTAGTTCACACTCAAATTCGGCGTTCATCTGTTAGTACGTTCTGATAAAGGCATTTCGGATAAGATCTGCTAATTGATTTCATTCATTATTAATCTTGAAAAACTGCAGATTCAATTGGATCGTAGTAATGTGTTGCAACATGTTGCCACACACGACACTCTCAGTGGAGCAAACATAGGTTAAAACAAGTCAAATAGAATTGTCTAATCTGTGTACAAACATCCAGGTTTGAAAACAACTTATTTGCAATGCTATGCGTGAATAAAATGCAACTATATATTCGTGAGCCTGACTGATGCAGGTGTGAGCTTGTATTTGAAAGCAAAATGACTCAGCCTGCTTGTAGATTTTGATAAGCACAAACGCAAACTATCCGCAATCCAATATCCACAGTCTTTCTATTTTTGATTTGATTTCTGTTGGAATCGAGTATCTTAATTAGCAAATATAGGAAAATATGAAAGGCAGAATAAACTTGCTTGTTCCTAGTCCATGTGAGATCTGAGATCGGAGATATTAACAATGTTTGCTATGGAAACGACTGCCGTGACCTCTAACAGTTCCTAAGGTCAACTGATATTTCTTTCTTTTTGTCCCCCACAATTGACCAATTGTGCAGTAAACAGTTTTCAACTTGATTTCAAGCTGAAGTAAGTGTTCGGTGCGATTTCCCATTCTTTTTCATTGCTGTGCCCTCCAGCGGGTAACCATCAACATTTGCAAAACTTTCAAGTCGTAATCGGTCGCATCATCAAACGATGGTGTAACTCTTGGTCGAAAGTCTTCAGTTCTCTTTTGACGTTGCTACTACGTTTTTCCCTTGCTTACTCAGACTTATGGTAATCAGTATGTCTGTGCAAGCCCCGTACGTCACTCTGAAGAAATTCGGGGCCATTCATTTTCTAATTCAAAGTCGATATTGATTTTTCTAGCAGGAAGACAATTTTTTCTCAGAAGCCTTTTGTATGAGCTAGTAAAATTCCTGAACAGTAGTCAGCTGAAATTGATCAAATTAACGACCATGATAACTTCACTGAAGCCTTTTCAAGTTAGTTGGACTGGGACTTTTACGTCAGAAATCTGCGGTTAGTCGAGCAATTCACACTGGTGCTGTGGGGGCAACATTTAAAGGCGTGCATCACAGATTTTTTCCGCAGACCGCGCACTAGGTGGCTCATCACGAGTACGGACGCTAGTTTGGTCTCAACATCTGCTCGGATCCGTGTGTTTTCATCAAACAAAAGGAATGACCTCAGATTAATGTTCCTTCAGTTCACCGCAGGAGAAAGTGTATTTTTGATTTCGTTTCATCCGTACCATCAAACAGAGGCAAGTAACTGACGGTTGTCACTCGTGTTTGAACATTCATCAAAGTGTAGCACCAGTCGCAACAATTCATTTTGGCATACGCTGTTCAACACAAACTGAAGCGGGAACAGTGGCGTGAACCACAGTCATCTTCATTTCACACACATCTTCGCGCGCAGCTAGTCAGTGTAACCCATGATTCGGGTCGCTATTAAGTAAAGCATTACGTAAACGATTACTATAGATGATAAGATTTGCAATTTCAGAGAAACAAGAATTCACATCTTCGTGACTGTTAGTGATAACGTGGCAATGTTACATTTCACTTTTTAAATCAGTTTGCAATCAATATAACTACATTTTCTTTTCTTGCGTTGTGTCTTTGGCAAAGTGACCAATTTTCCGTTAACGTCAACGGATCAGTTGCCTGAGAAGAGAGTCAAGCAACATATGGTCAAACTGTTAGCCGTCTGCTTCTTTTAAGATGCACGTACGATATATATGCTAGCCGACCCTGTCAGTCGAGAAATGTGACAGCTATAACTTGTCATTCCTAAGAACGTTGTATTCAGACGATCCAATATCATCAGCTCTAGGAGTAGAGTTAGCTTTTTAAAATCACTTGGTTCATTCCCTTTTGCTTTCGCACATCTGTTTATGTCACTATCAAACCGATTTCCGTTGACAATGATACAGAATGACAACCTGAACTGTTTGACTATTTCCGCGATTCCAAAACATAAAAGCGATTGTTTTCCTTCTTGTTTCTGCCTTTTTCTCCCAACTCAAAAAAATCATCCGTGTGCGCCTGAATTTCAAATCCTAATGAATGGGACTTTGTTCAGTCTGGTCCAAGCACAGTATTGGCATGATCCGTTAAACGAGGAGAAATTTCGCGAGAAATGTCATTTTTTAACAGACATCAATCAGGAAACGGTAAGCGCATGTGAACCATGAATTTACAATTTTGTTTATTCTGAAGCGAATCAACCAAACATACAAGAACAACATACTGAAGGCCAAAGCAATCGTATTGGTTAAATTTATGGACGACACTGTTTTGAAACCGAGTCAGTCAGAGGTAAGTCATGCAAGTGAGTAAATTTTTTAATGGAAAGTGTTGTCTCCCTTCAGCGTGCCATGCAGAGTAAGATTACACGTTCTGTAGTTCAATGTTCTAGACGCCGTCTATATTCACAGTCACTTTGGTGTTGTAACGATTCGTGATTCCGTTAGCGAACAGCCTGTGCACAAAAAATAGGTCTCTCCATCAAATTCATACACCTTGAGTTATGCATTTTTGCAGTCAGTCTAACTGATGTTCATCAATGACTTATCATGGTATGATTGAAATGCATTTTCGTGTGTGGTTTAATTTGTATTGCCCACTGTCTTCACCTACTCATGTATTCAACACAACAGGAGAAATAGTACGACACCGAATATGTGCAATTTTTACTAACTTTCTGAATGTGTAATCAAGTAGTAGGCAATCACTACTTCATGGTTCTTTCAAATCAAATATGGTTCTAATGAATAAAATCCGGTGGATTAATGTCAGACGACTATGTGGATCACTTCCGTAGTCCATCTTGTCCGACCCATCCACGTGAGAATATTTGTACGCATCGTGCATAATATGGTGCTGTGCCATTCTGTTGCTCCAGCGATGGTGCAACATTCCACTGCAGCAGCTGAATATAGCAACACCCTAGTCTACGGAAGATTATGTGGATACCGGAAAAGATAAACTTGGTAATCCGTGTTTCAACAAGTCCAGCCCAAACTATATGCTTTGGAATATGTTGATGTCGAACCGGATCAAAACGATGGGAATCACTGATGTGCCAAAATAGGGTTTCTGCGCCAATCCATTCAAACAGAACACTCCATCAGTAAATACTATGGAATATATATCTCTTTCCGATATGTATCACGTACACATTGTCTCCCGTCTGCCTGCATCTCACAACCCAATCTCTCGTGATGGGGCATTCAGTCATTGTCGATGAGTGTCGTTTAAATATCCGACGTACAGCGGACTTCGGAGTGTTACAATCTTCAGCGAGTCGAAAGGCACTCGACTGGGGACTGTATTTTCACGGCACAGAACATCAGTGACAGAAAAATCATCTGTTGGTGTGTGCGACCAACGACTTCTGTGTACGTTATGAACACTACTGGTTGCAACAAACATTTTCGTCAATATTTGAAATTATTAACAGGTAACCGATCAAGTACACATATGGCTCCCACTGAACATCTCAGTGGTCTCTTTCGCACTCTCACCATAGACCACATAAATAAAAGCCAAACAAGTACCTTCTCCACTTATCACATTATCTACTCGTCGTTATCGTGCTTGCGTTCCAACAGTGTGATATGATTCCAGCGTGATGATTTGTCCAGCGTGGCTGCTGTCCAAGAACTTAAACTGAGAAAAGCGTGTTACAACATAACTCAGCATAAGAACAGTCAGACAAACTGATAGAGAGATCGTCACATACAGAACGAACTGGTTACTCTTGGACCCTCAATTCCGACGAGCTCTGCGCTAAGTAACCATGTCGGTTCTAAACCATCATCAGGGTTATTTACACGTACAGATCATTTTCGATCATACTTTTAGTAATGTGTAAGTCTGTTCATGTCATGAACACAGCATTTTACCCATCGTTTGATGAAAAATTATTGTGATAGCACAATCTGTCAGGAAAATATCGCTTTTTAATCTACCTGAAATCAACGAAGCATGCTGGCTTCCAACACAGCGGTTGCCTTTCGAACGCTCAAACGTTTACGGAGACCTGTCAGGAGCCAAACCGTAGCGCCCGTGGACCACGGTGGCCAAATCACAGACATTGGGTTCGAGCAACTTTACTGGCAATGTGCTTTCACGCCTGCGCCAATTTATGACTTGTGATGCAGTCCTATGCTATACCCTTCCCCTCACCCGCCTCGGTTAAGAGGCTTGCACGTTGGAGACGCCCTGTGGTTCGGGTACACTTGTATCCAGGCTCATAAGTCTAGGACTATCTGTAGGTGAATGGCTATGAGTACGACTCAGTGGGTGCGTACATGCACGCTTTTCGTCGCTTGAGTGAAGGTGAGATGCGTTCAGTGTGTGCCATTTGTACCGGTAACCTCAGATCACGCATTGGAGTGTAAAGTATATCCTCTCGGCCATCCGACCTTGGGGCAATGGAAGAGGAATGCGTACGTGGGTGAAGAACTGAAAGCTCAGTCTGCAGAACGGATACTGGGCTAATTAATGGCTAAAGTCGAGTCCTCTGGTCTGGCGTAAACCTATGTTGAGTTACAGGTTTTCATTTCTGGAAGGTGACTTACTTAACAGTCTTCTGTACTGAAAGTTGGGTCTCATAGTGAAATTGGCTGTAGTGGTCGAATTGCTTGTTCGTACGCAGCAAACCTTCTAATGGTCGCAATTTTCTCAGTGTTGCTTCGACCGTACATATTATTCTGGCCCATTTATGTTCGCACTAGATAACGTTAATGATGCGCCGATGAGAAACTGAGGAAATTAAGACGCTGTTCAATAAAGTAGGTGTTCCGTTTACTGCACACCCCATCGTTTCATCAAATTTTCTGTTAATTAACGTACAGAGAGAGGTTACTGAATTATTGTTCTCATAATCACACGTGAAACGAATATCGATAGTGATTGAGTCAAACTTGGTCAGAAAGTTTCCAAACCGGTCCTTGTCTTTCGCAATCAACGGCACATCATCCACGTGTCTCTTGTAATGAACATCTTGACTGATTGCTTCTGACGCTTCATGTTCCAGTTTCGCCATGAAAATATCAACAAACAATGGGTCAGGAGACTGGTTGAAAGTCATCGTCAATGAGGTGAAACTTCATACCTCGTTTGAATAAAAGTACCAGGTCTTGGCAACTTTGTGAGAAGGGATAATACTGAAAGGGTACGTAGCTAATAGAGATGATAAGATGGTGTTCTATGGAAAAGTTCGTCAAAACCTATAACGCGTTTAGAAGAAATGAACTAGATAAGGCGATAACACCACTGTCAGGTAGGCGCTTCACAGAACGGTGTGTCAGCAAGAAGGTCGGAACGCGTGACAGTTAGGCAGCATGGCAAATGGAGTAAAGACAGAAACGAGTAATGCACCCAGTGATTGGTAATGACATGCGGAAATGTATCGGACAGCTGAAAAAAAGTGAGACGGTGCATTCTGTAAAGTTAGATTACGGAAAGCACAGTGTAATGCTGATTGAGTGTGGAGCACTTTGGCGAGAGTTGGGAAGTCGTTTAAGTGGGGAAACAACAATTGAATAACGTGAGTGCTGGCCACATTTGACAAATAGTTAGCTGCAGCTTAGATGCGTCAAACTCATTGTGGAAAGTTAAATGCGGTTAAATGTGCTCAATGCAACGTGAGGGGAAAAAATGGACGATTGGTCTAGAGAATCGGGAACGAGGAAACATTGGATTGCTGTGTTATATCGATACGATATTTTGAAATCATAAACAAGTCAAGGACTTGCTAGTACGTTTGAAGAGACTACATACTGATATTACGTTAACTTTTCAACACGAGTGCCGTGGTTTGCTCCGCAGGTTTATATAAGTTTAAAAAACCAGTTTACAGCGTCTGTACTTTTAACAGTAATACACACGTAAACAATTTCGTTCCAAGACACTTTGAACAGGATTTTAAGAATAAAATTATTTGACCGTAACGGAAGCATTTGCACTTAAGACATTGCTCAGAGTGCAGTGCGACCTGCCGATCTAACTCTCGTAGAGAGGCAGTATCCACGATCACTAACTGCAAATTTTTCGGAAAAAATCCATCAAGTCAATACTAACGATAGTGTGTTGTTAAGAGATCTTTAATGCAACCGTTGCGCAAAGTAGTTGAGGATAAAAATTATTTGAAGGGCCGATTAAAAGTAGTTGCACAAGAGATGTACAATCTTGTCAAAACGGTATGGACCTATGCATACATGTGGTCTCTAATTTCAACTGTAAAATCCCACATTCCTTCGTCCAACAGACCTTGCGTGGTTTGCCAGTTTTCACGTACGACATGCTTCAACGATAAAAGACAGAACTGTTAGCAATCAGAATTATGGAACTAGCTGAAAAGGTGCAGGGATGTTTGAGACTTGATCACGCAAACACTGGTATGCCTCAAGCACGAAGTCATCGGTGATGTTTGTTACACTCTTGGACTGTATTGGTGTTTTCCTCTGTATTTCGGTCCTCTAGGCAGTTTTGATTTGGAAAAAATACTCCACTATTTCAATAGTGCTCTTCGCTCATATCCTGTTTACAGCGAGCTATTGTTGTGAGCTGAAATCGCGGATGACGTAAGGATTGCTTATTCGGAAAACCTGCACATGGGGTATGTGTTCCAGCACGAACAATCAAACACACTCATTGACATACAGCATTTATCTCACGATGTCTCGGTTGCAACGGTTGTAACTGCGCAGTTCCTGTATGTCTAGAGAGCTACTGCACGCCAAACTGCACTCCACTGTTCCTTCTGGTGTTTTCGCACCAGTTGCTGCAATACTCGAATACATGCCCACGCTTCACTGCTGAATAGTAGTAATGAGAGTAGTAAACTGCGGCCGCTCCTCCTCACTACACTGTTACCTAACGGTCATCCAAATAAAGCCACGGAGAGGCTGCAATCACGCAGTTATTTAGTGTCTGTTGTATAACAAGCGGCATCGTTTGTGAGTTGTATGATGCTTACTATCGAGAACTAAAGTGCAAGTCTCAACTCCAAGAAAACGGTGTACCAGAAACGACTATTGAAACAGTGTGTACGCACTACGGGTACGTGCCGCGTGGCAAGTGACAACGTACTGCTAATCAATATTCGCGAATGTACGTCAGCCACGTGAATGAATGCACACATTCTTGCTCCTCTGTTTCAACATAACCTGTACGAGAGTTCGTGCAACGGACAACTTCGTAAGCCAAGCGTCTTTTGCGGTGAAAACGCTGTCCACAGAATAACTGGAGGTGTCTGATAAGTCAATGTGTTAGCTCCACCCCCACAGTGACACAGCAGGTTAAGAAAATATCAGCTACATTCTGTGTTACATGTGTGTGAAGGAACGTAAAACAAGCATAGGTTGTGTTAATCCGCATACCTCACACTCAGTCAGCTCATGAGCTACCGTCTGTCGACCAACCTCATTCAAAAACATCGTCGTGTTTTTCTCTTGGATTACTTAGTGATATTCCTTAAACCTAATATGTCTGTAAATGAATCCTAATCGATAACGCAAGCGAATGTGGTTGTACAATTACATGTGGTAATTTGGTTTCGCTAAATGATAAATCAAAGGCTCATGGTGCTCAAAACGTTTTCCCCCATTTATTAGACTGTGCCAACAATGTCCTCTAATTTAATCTTTTCATCGTTGAACATCCAAAACAGCCGTTTTACGGGTTACACAATCCGAATCGTTTTCATAAGTCATAAATCGTTCATGGCAGGCCAAAACAGTTATCGAGGAACAGAAAACCCCTTACTGTCCATGAAAGTGCAGACCGTTAGTCACTGACTCGTTCTACTTTGTGTGCACCAAGTGATCAACCGAAGCCACAGTCACCGGACTGTTGAGACGGAGCTACAGTTGCTAGCCGTTAACGGACGGTTCAATGGACATAATCTTGTCACAAAGTCCTCCTGTTGTCCAGCGTATGGTGAATCTTGTGTGATTTGTGCTCTTTAAATCAATTGACTGAAACACAACACCAAAAGCACTATCTCACCCACGCAACTGATTACCAAGCGTTGAAACTGAAAACCGGCTGTTTTAAAGGCTAAACAACATGGTTCATCCTGGGGGATTTTCAAAATTCAGTCTGTGCTGATTTATTTTTCGGGAAACAGATAAACACTGTGCAATGTTCCTCAAAAATGCTGTAACGGAACTGGTTTCAGTCGGCGCGATTGAAGACCGAATAAAACAAGTAGGAACAACTTATTTGCAAATCATTTCAATGCACTGTTTCCACCAGTTTGTTCACTTTCTAAGTCCATCCAAGGCACTGGTAAGGCGGCTTTAACAGCACGATAGGATGCTTACGTTAGGCGATCGTTTGCGTGCATGCTCCTGCCCGTAAACGTTTGCAGAAAACACTCTCATCTTGGTCGGCGGATTGTCTACGAAATCTGGCTCCACAAGGTGTAAACGATGCCGACTGTGTGCACAAAATGCAGTAGGTCTCCGCTGCCACTATGTGTGCCGTCCATTGGCGGACTCTGTTATCAGATTGGGCCTGTCTCACTTTCTGCCCAAGGCTGGAAACTGTTGCTCGGTTGCAGCATTGCATATGAAGCTTACGGATGCCGATAAAACTGAGTTGGTCCCACTGATTTGAGCCTGCTACAGCCATGTGATGAGTTCAAAAGTCGTAATCCACAGAAAAGGAAAATATTTGCTATAGCGGTGCTGGAGGTCAAACAGTGGCTCATCGAAATAGGTTCCGTGTAGGAAGGACGACATTCGTCTGTCGGAAAAACAGTGATCACACAAGATGCGAATAGGGAAGTAGCACCACATTTACTTCAACATTCACAAATTTTCACCCGGAGGCTTGTCTAACAATTATCTCCGAGTATGAGGGCTGTTCGACGAGTATTAAATGATATAAGATTCCATTTCTACACAACAACTGACACACAAACAGGTGACATCAGCGACCCTGCTTCACCTCCTGTGAGGCCCTCTTCAAGCAGATCCTACAAATGCGCCTCAAAGTATTTGCGTAAATGACGTGTCCTGGGTGTCATTTTAGGGTGACGGTGCGGTGCTGATGCGTTGGTACTTGCTTGAATAAATTTGATCGTAAACGTAGCTTTGTGTTATTAAGTATAATCGTTAGTGAATAACAAATAGTCTCTGTTCTATCTTCGTTTCTACCTTGGACCCACAAATTCAGCTCAATAATTTTATGTTGTGTAGGGTGAGGTTGATATCAGACTGAGAAAGGTGTCAGTCACCAGTTACGCGCATTAACTCTTTGATCGGTCTATTCGAATTCGTCTTTGAGAAAATGCTGCAGGAAGCCTACCACCAGGTTAGAACCGGTAGGGCGGGCACGCACAGAGAAACATTGAAGCATCTGGCCCGTGGATCAAGCACGCATAGAATACTGTATAAACGGTGGGTTGGTTCTGCTAGACCCGGCGATGATTGTGAACGGTCAGGGTTGAGTGACCTCACAAAATCTGTTGATGTCACATGTTCTCACTGCTCAAAACAATCGTGAAGTAAACCAAATTAATGACATGTGATATCAAGGGCAGACACAGGGATTCAAACAGAGATTACAGACCTGTTAATTCGTTCACAACATAAAAGAGTATAAGCCAAACGCTTCACAGTTTTAGAACACGTTTTATGAAACGACAGTGAGGAAATTTTGGGTGTTCAGTAGACAAGGTAAGTATGTACACAACGGTTACGTTCATTGTCCGCTGTTCCTGGTTCGACTGCATTATGCTGATAGCATGCCACGGTTAGGTTTGCTAAGAAAAATAGGTCTTGTTAACTTAAAAGAATCGTAATTGTGAAGGTTGCAGACTTCAGCTAGACGGAAACTAGTGAAGACAGTAGCAACATTCAGGAGTTTGTCTACCACACAAATTACGAACCCATATTGGGGAGTCAGAAATTTCAGGTGTTGAATTAATTGCCTAGCTGTCCCGCTGTGTGACCACAGTAAGATTTCAGAATTGGGTCACGTTGGATTCTACCAGTGCCATTGTTGATTTTTGAACTTAATTAACCGGTAAACAGATTTATCAACTCATAAGAGCCCCAGTTGACAGAACTCAGAGCTTTGACTTGACTGTAATCTGTAATCGGTATCGCTAATTTACAACAGTGCTAGAAACAATCGTCTGAAGAGGCAGTTTATTGAAACAGACCTGATTAGATGCTAACGTGGACGAAATCAATGGGTGATTACACCAGTGTCGGTAACCTGGCTGAATACCTGAAATTAGACACGTCAGTCCTTTTATGCGTCAGAAAGATTCCAACAATACGCAATCAGCTTGGCCTGAAAAAGGCGTGTGGTTTTCAGGACAACGATGTCAAATATACAGCGCAACCATAACGGTGAAATTTACGTTATATATAGTCAAATGTAAAATAAACTTGGGTCTATTCATTCTGGTTAAACATGTCTTGAGGCAGTCGCCTGAGAGACGGATTCCAGTGAATAACACAACTTCATTAATTAGCTGATAAAACATCTGCATAGGAGAGAATGAAGCATGAACCATTGACCAGCACGGCAGGAGAAAACTAGCAAGGAAGTGGACAGCCAGTTGCACCGAGTGTTATAGAATTATTGATATCATACTACCATATGAATAGTGTTTGAGCGTGTTCATGTGTTCGTTTGGGATTGATGTGATATTCGAGCTTTCTGAATGCAGCCGGCGTTGCTGGAGAGCGTCTTCGTGGACGAAATTCGTTGTCTGAACTAATGGTTTCCGGGACAGCATGTTGAACGAAAAGGACAATAATAGTTTTAGGTGTACTCCGAGCAATAGCAGCCTCTGTCGGTTTGTTAAACAAAAACATCAAGGTGAGGCAGTCGCAAGTTCGGATATCCAGGAAAATCGGAGTACACATGTGTTGCTGAGTTCAAGACCGTTTACTTGTAAGTTTGCGTGTCCTGTGAATAAGCGACAGTCAACTTACCCAGGTAACAGCACAACCCGTGTGCAAGGCTACTCGCCGCAACTTCCGTAAAACTCTTACCAGGTGGCCTATGCAAAGTTACCGAATTCACATCGCTCCTAAGTCGTACCTGTGTTGCCAGGCTGACCAAAACTCTTCCCGCCCTTGTTTTACTAGTAGCTGTAACAGTGCAGTTGATATTGTTGAGGTACTCTTCGTGGTCGCTAAGATTCTGTGGGGTTTGGGTACGGGTTTACTGTCAGTCATCGACCTCAACAGTTACTATAAAGTATATGTCCACAACCTGCCGGGCATGTTCGAAACCGATCGTCCTTGTTCCCCCTAAGAACAGTGTTAAAAAGTTAAGCAATGAAACGTGGAGTTCAAGCCACCCCCGGATCGATATGGGCACAGTACGTACTTATTGCAAATGGACGGAGCAAAAATACGATAGTTCGCTAACGGATTGTGCCATTACGATGTTTTTTCATCAAACCATAGATAAAAAGCTGTACTCAGGAACAAAACGTAGTTTAAAATCACTCAGACTGTTTAAACCTATTAATTTACTCATAGAAACTGAGATACGCCATACTGTGTCTTTAGACTAATTGCGCCATTTGCAGACTCTGAAGTGACGCATTGTAGCCCTGCTGTGAAAATAATAGACTTCACTTGACACTTCTCAGTCTTGTGGTTCCGTTACCGAGCGATATCGTTCCACTTCTTGCCAACATGTCTTATTTGACCATTTAATCCATGGTGAAGGGTGCCGGATGCGTTACCGAGATTGACGTGAAGACTTCGTTAGAAAATCTTGGCCAGATTGAGGTGCTTTGTCCCCTCTAGATCTAAATTGTCCTGAAAAATGGCTTGTGCGAATTGGACTAGGCTGATTATCACCCAGAACCGGATCACAATGGTGGACTGACTGAGATGAGAATGTGTTATTTTGGAGTAAACAGCTACCGATGCTGAGACGTTTTTTTCACTTTACAAGTGAACTATACGCACCATTTTGTAGATTACTGGACAGCAATAGTCTAATTGAAATACACTTGTAGGTTTGGATTCACTGGAATGGTGCAGCATTATACTATATGTTGTACTTCTGGGAATATCTTTCTGAAACATCCAAGCGTGTTGATGAGCCCTGTCAACAAATCTTAGTTGATCATTTTATCCATGTATGGATACCGTGATGAAGGCAACTTATTGCATTGGGACGATCGAGTGTAAACAGATTGTTCAAAAATATTGCTTAGGTTGAGATTCCTTGTCTTCTGAAAATCTCCTTCATCGTGAACTTATTGTGTCAGTGTTGCGAAACTTGTCTGGTTTGATTCGACACAAAACCTTCGCATCTAGCCTGAAAAACAAGCCGATACTTGTATGTAGTGAGGGAGCTGTGCCGAGTAGGGGAGGTAACACGTTTCTCACGAACATTGTGAATTTTTACAAGCTGACTTCTCTGGGACTGTTGGAACAGTATGTATGAACGCTCCGGATGCCGGTTTAGACTCAGTACTTTTACTTCACCGAAGGCGCGTTGCACTTCTGGGCGTTAGGGTGATTACACCCTTTACAGTTCAAGATGTCTCACTGTCAATTTGATATGTCCCAAGTGGATTAGCTGGATTTCAAAGGTGTTTGGGGTCGCACGGCTAACTTACACACGGATAAGCTAAAGATCACAGTGATCAGTTGGCTCTTACTGGGTGAGATGACGCGGTCCCACCAGTTGCAGATAATACACCAAGTTAGCTTGCTTAAACCCGATTACGTGGGACACTTTAAACTGACATCGAGACATCGCAAACTGGAAAAGGTATAGTTCGTTCTCTGTTTTTCTGTCAATCTTTCTGTCTATTTCTCTGTTGGTCCGGCTCTCCTTATGCTGAGTTATTTTGGACCACAGTTATCTCAGTTAAATTTGTCGGTTATCAGCCACACACAGTTTAGTCTGGACGAATTATCACGCTGAAACCAGATCACTAAACTAACGATTATATACGAATTAATCGAGGTGAGGCGATTGGTGTAAATTATTTCGTCTTAGTTGATTCCTACTAGTCAATTGAGTGACTAAGATATCATTTCCACCAGATTTAAAGCCAATAATCAGAGTTTGCAACACAATACTCTTGATAGGTCGAATCATAAGGTCAAAGTTGGCCTTACTGATAAAGGTTAGATACTGTGACACACGAGATACGGAGCTAATATTTATAAACAGATCACACCGCTGTTAACTGTGTCATTCATTATCAAGCACTTTCATCAGGCCAAAGCTCAAGCGTAGCCTCAAACAATTCAGTGCCCAGAAGGGCGGTTTATATTGAATCGCCATTCACAGGTGAGAATTCACGTCATGTAACCTCCGAAAGAATCTGCACATCTGCCCAGACCGATGCAGAATTTCGTCAGGCTATCAGTCCAACCCCTTGCTTATTTGTTCTGCAAATATGCCAACATTCAAGGAGTTGACTTTTACTGTCTAAATACGATGGCGCAATATCTCACAAACAGTCCGCCTACCAGTAATAATTCTTACGGATGAGTGTACAGTCTTCTGCCGGAAACATCATACTGCGCTGGGTCCAAGTAAGTATAAGATCAATGGTGAATGAAAATGCTGTGCCTGTTGTTTGACGCTAGGTCAGCCGGTGATGCTGTTATATGAATTCTAAGGGATAAAAATGCATCATAGTTTCACGGTCCACTGGAGGACCTCGTGACTAGAGTGTCCCTGTCCCCCTTTATTCATTCTGAACTGAAAATTGGTGATTAAATTCGTCAAGCTAGTAATCGTTGTGTATTGAAGTGTTTTGTGGCCAGTCACTTCCGACCGGTTTTCAGACTGTCTGCAAATTGAATTCGGTCATTCAGGTTACATCATAGTTTATATTTTGCCGCATTGTGTTTCGAACTTATATTTCTCGGATGACAATAGCTCAGAGTGAACGAAATGAAATGAAAAACGAAATTGTCCAACCGCGTAACCCTAAGAACGAAGAGTTTGCATCCGTAAAGAATGAACGATGAAACTGCAGAACAGCACTGTCACTTCTGATATGAACGAGGATTATCTTGCGACATTCCTCAGCGATAGTAACTTTGTCGGAAACTGACCACATATATCATCTCCCAACAATGAGATGGCTAATATAGTTATTTCTAATAACAGGACAACCGCACAAAGTAGGTGGATTTTTTGCGTCTAAACACCCTGTCATATTGACTATCGAGTCACACAGATGTGACTGTCCATTTAGTTAGTCTAATGATCTTTAGGAGCGGATCTCACAGTTACGCATACATGTCAAACCAAGCAAAGTTAGAAACGTTGGACACACTACACCACAGTTATTCTGACCTCAAAAGACGGATGTAAACTGACCAGTTTAAACCGGCGGTAAGTGAAAATGAATTATAAAAAATGTTATTATGTGTCAACATCAATGGGGATAGCTGAACAACAGTTGATTACATTAAATGCAGATTGTCTTCTGGCAACTGTCAATGTCACAGCTTGACAAGAGGATCAGACAAGTTTTAAGAGCCTGCTCGTTAGTTAACTCTTTTATTATCACCGTCTTTTTCATTTGAGTGTGCGCATCCCAAAATTGCCTCGTCAAATACCTCATTCACTCATTCACCAAACAACGTTTGAAGGCAGGTACTCACAAGATAGATTGGTAGTTCCCTGCACATATCCCATATTTGTCTACGTCCTTCATTCGACACCGATGGTAGCCACCACGACCAGACAGACTATTGAACAAGGTGTTAATCAGAATCACTAGTGTACAGTACATAACCAAAAAACAAACAAGTGGATTTTAAGTGGCATGACGGCCTTCTAAATTAATCTAAACATTACTAATAATGGTGTGCATTCAAGTTTAGCACAGAAAGTTTACCGTTCACCTCAACTAGATTAACCAATTACTTCTCATTTGACTAATCATTTTAGTGGTTTGGATTCTATGTCCCGATGACAACAGAAACATTCCAGACGCTACAGGAAACGAAGTTATACAAAGAGGTAAGTACGTTTACATCGGTGGACTCAGTAAAGCGGCATAAACATTTTAAGAGTCACCTATAATTAGACGGTTTGCTGAACCACCGCAATCACCCATGGTGTTCTTGAAACAATAGATGATAATATAGCTAGTTGAAAATATCAAGAGAAGAAATGTAGATAGGTATTAGAACTTGAATGATTAATGCTTAGAAGACGCAAATTACAATATAAACCTGCTCCGCAGAATTCCATCGGTAATAAATCTGCAACCGAGTTGAAAATAGAAAGTCCTATGATGTGTGTACAGAGTGGTATGAATGATATGTGTTGTCCATTGTTCAACTCACTGTAATCAGAGGCGTTTCGTCCCATACGAGTGCCGTTTACATATAACCGTAAAATGTAGCCAAACATTTTAGGATCTGCGAATGAGCTTGGAAAACACAAGGGTTGTCATGTAAGATGTGTGCTTAAGCGTGCAAAACGATGCTTAAGCCTGCATTTTATCACATACCAGTTTACCCAGTTGAGAGGAAATCAAAACGGAAGGCTGTGTGACACCGAGCAATTTCAACTTGGTGGAAAAACAGCACCCTTGTATAGAGGAACAACAGTATTTACGATCGCTATTATGCGACAGACGCTCTCGAGTTTTAATTGGTCAGTTTCTTGCTGCAGTATTCACACGACATTGCATCTAGAAACTCAGTTGTTTGAAACAGATACGCAGCCAATAACAGCTGATCACCGTGTGTGATTAGTTGGCGCCCGTTTGACCTTAATTCCGTCGGTAGCAGCTTGTTCGTGAAAAGTGATTGACTGAGCTTTCTTTAATCATGAAACCGCTCCAGTTCAAACGCATCACACTTTGCCTAACAAGATTAGTGTACCACGCAAGTTCGTTCACGTTCTTTTCAAATTAACCGATAAAATAGAGAGAAATTAAGGGGAAACAGTTGATCATGCGTAAGACAATATAGATATAAAATTAAAATATTATGGTTGACGTACAAATAAAACAGTCTTTTTTAGTGCTCCTTCTATCGTGAGTGACTTCAGCCCGAGAATCACAAATTCATGAAATCCTTACATTTGAGCTCTCCGCCCCATAGTTATTGAAGGGGAACTGTAAATTACTGCTTAACACCCTGTACGTTCACACATACACTCCAATAGTACATTCCATTTAGCCCCCATGATTAAATTATATGATGAATTTCGCTGTGACATACTGACAAGACGTACGAACCCCACGCCTGTCACTGACGAATTGACACTGCACTTTCACAGTCGTTCTGTACATTGTTAACAAACTGCCGACACCCACGCTTGTATACATTCCTATTGGACGACGTACATCTTCACCAGGGATTCAGATTATTGTTTTGGGACTGCTGAAAACATGTTGTGGCATGATAAATGAGGAGAATTCGTGTGCACACTTATAATGTGATTGGACAGATTAGGCCGTCATCTTTTAACAACCGAATGATTACACCCAGGATAGGGATAATGAATGTGTCCCGGTCTGACCGAATACAACCATGGGAAGTACGGGTAACAGGACAGAGTCAGCTTTCCACAGAACTTTTCTCGGTGGTACTTCGATAAGCGGATTGTTATCAGATAGCTGATGGTAATACAAACAACAAAACTTCTTTTTGTGTGTTTTATGGACCACAAATCCTACTTTCAAATACAAGGTGAGTTCCCATTCAGATTCTCTGTTTTAATAATGATGATGTTTGTTCAGTCCACAGTCTGTAAAATTTGACAGCACATTTCTTGCAGTGTGTACAACGTTTACAATTACAATTACTACAGCTATGCACCCCTGGACAAAAAATTCATGGTGGCGATTTTTTATCCGTTAGCCCATTGTGACATGATACGAATTGGGTATGGCTTCCGATCTCTCCTTGCTAAGTGTTGGTTTGTACTAGTTTATCACCATTGTTCGTCACGATAAGCTACGCAGAACACCAGTGACTATCCACATAACCTAATTTCGGATAGGCCCAACTGACCACCACCAATTCGCCTGCTAGAACACTATACACCAGACACTGAGCACAGTGGGGAGAAAACAACACAACCAGTATGAATTTGCTTTGAGATGGGTAATGTGCCGGTTTTCGGTGCGACTAAAGGTAGGTGCCCCTACACGCTCTGTGATGTGTTCGTATTCCAACCGCTGCTATACCCTCGAAATGACCATTTTCAGTTAGAAAGACGTCATCATTTCCGTACTCGTGGAGCTCAACTTGTCAACTTGGTCCCGACGATGCGGTACGGAGATACGATTAGACGACCAAATAACGATTATCGTGAAAGAATTTGAAGACCGGTGCCAAATTGTACCAGTGGGCACAAGCATATACAGCTTGAAACATCCGGCCATTCTGTTTAGGCAGTAATTGAACTGGATGCGTCTGTAGTAAAGCCTTAACGTTAGAAACATTATTTCCAGGATGAACAGCGGACGGTTTGTTGACATATCGTTTGTTGAGAAGTTTATCCATCTGAGGCTGAATATTTTATCAGTTACTGCCGACTTTATTTTGTCCGAAATTTACAGGATCGCTTGGGGCTCAAACAATTAGACGAAACCAACAGACTACATTTTTTGCAAGTTGATGGAGATCATTTACATTTCTCTCTGGAATGGTTTGAAGATGAAATTGTGAAACGATTTCTTACTTAGTCTGTATTACCACTATTTTGCATTTGAAAGTGACAGTGAACTGCATATTCACGACGCCCATTACTGTGAACGTGTAATATATATTGAACAATATCCCATCACATTGCAAAAGTTTGAAGTGATACCTAGCTTTTAATGCAGAACCACCAAAGTTGGTGTGCCTTGTGCAATGGTTACCCGTGCGGATACAAAACGCGTGGCTCCAAGAGGGTAGACATTGAGAGGAGGTGCTTTTACTCTTGATCGTTTCTCCCGCGGACGATTGTCGATAGATTCTGATATCAGATACAAAACAGCATTCGAATGCTAACCCACTTTGTATTTAACTGCTCACTTCCCTTACTTTACAGAATCCTGTTACGAAAGCAGGTCAAATCATCGTGATTATCTATAGTTCTTGCAATCGAATCGGATTAGGTTTTACATTAAAAATATGAACATTTTAAACGTTTGTTGAATAACTCCCGCGTGACAAGTGTCACCGTCTACGAATATCACCATTTTCTAGCTAGTTTTACGTCCACAATCGTCGTCAACAGGATCGAACTAATGAGGAATGCAGAAGTGGCATCATTTATTAATATGTCATCCACTAAAGTAGAAATATTGGATGATCAATAATAGGAAATATGCTATTGAAGTTGTTGTTCACTTTGTTGGACGTGTTCTGAAATCTCCGAAATGAACAGAGATGCGCTTTGTTTTACGTAACGACATTTCCTCAACTAACCTACAAATATTTCCTTATGAATGTGCGTTACTTTCCCCATTCCAACCCGGTTCGTTCTATCCCTTCTTTTCTACTCCAACATTATTGTTTACGACATCCAGTTGGTGCACTTAGTAGGTCTTAAAGCTAGCAACTACCTTGTCTAAAATGCAGCTATACCCAATCGAACAGTTTTCTCAGCCCTCAGCTGAATGCCGTTTGACTGCTTATGAATGACCTATCATTCACAACCCATCTGCTTAACATTCGTAAGAATGGTTATAGCCGTGCGAACCTGTCTGAATAAGTTGGCACAGCTTCAAACAGGTCCAACAGTTTGCTGTAAACTCCCGGAATTGGTAGGTTCTCTAAAAGCCGAAGTCAAATAATTTGATTTGAAGCTGGTGCGTAGCCCCAGGAGTTTGACAACGTGAAGAGCTACCAGTCCGCATTTTAGCATCCCAACCCAAAGCTCAATTTTGTCTTTGAAACCGCTTGGACAGGAGATTTAAGGTGTCCTGATGAACTGCTAAATTAATGTAGATCACCAATAGGAGCCAACATTGAGATGGTTATCATTCTTTTTGCAAGACGGGACACACATTGAGGATTTATTTTCCAGGTTCTGAGGAAATGATTGCGCGATTCAAATACGATAGACAACCTGAGAAAAGTATGCCACAACTGAATGTCGGAAGGTTGTTTGCAAATCTGAACAACGTATCTGTAAGGCGTCAGTCACGGTGAGACTGGACATTGACGTGGTGTAACGGCTCGCGCATCTCGATGACCTGTTGGGCTAAACTGGACAGAGTTACTCATATCAGGCGGGCCAACAGGTAGAGGTATGACAAACCACAGTCTCCTGGTCCTCCAGACTAGGGGTTGGAAGTTGGTTGGCATCTATTCCTGAAAAACGTACCATTTCTGGTACACCGCCACCCACCCAATGCATGCGGTACAAGCTTTTGAGTCAAAGGCTTTGGTTGAGAACCCTAATCGTTCTCCTGTCTAGGTCTGGGCGTCCTGCGAGTATCTCAACCCACACAAAACCATGAATACTCACAACACGAACAACTCCATACTGCATCGGCCGTCTCGCAGTATACACCGGGTCGCCCTATCTGCTGCATACAGCAG
>QNGE01003267.1:0-16906 GCA_008508345.1 Paragonimus westermani | reverse complement strand
CTGGCCGCTCAGGGTAGAAGACGTGAATCGTCTTCAAGTGTTTGACCACCGATGTCTGCGTTCAATCGCTCGTATCGTGTGGCACCAGCGCGTTAGTAACGAGGAGGTTAGAAATCGGGTTTGTTAGTGACTGCCAAACGAGTTCTCTTGTTCAACCTCTACGTTTGCGCAGGCTCAGATGGTTATGTCACGTATTGAGGATGCCAGCTAGTCGTCTTCCACACCGAGCACTGTTCGCTGACACTGCGACCGACTGGTGTAAGGTGCGAGGTGGTCAGATAACGACCTGGCGTAGGGAGATGAAGTCGTTCACCAAGGGGTTCGTCGTGTTCGTCTCCCGGGCTTGGGCCCTCGCGGCTCACAGAGTCGGTGGTTGGAGACTCTAAGTGAGATGGCGGCTAATCGAGCTCAGTGGCGTGAATGTTGTCGTTGTTTGGCCGATTTGTCTGTGAAGTGAGTGCATTTGATGACGCGGGGCAGTGGAGGCCTTGAGGAAGCTGTCTCGCTGATGAAGCCTCACTGTCACTTGCAGGTTGGTTGTTTGTTTGCAAGGTGTAGGCATGTTGATGCCGAATGTTTGAATATGGACGTAGTCATTTTCACTAATTAGGTCCATTCCCGTCCCCTTTTTTCCCTTATATTCTATATATATAGGTTTTGCTTTTTCTTCATGGTTGTGTGGCAGTTAAGCATTAGTGTGAACCACTGATGTATTGCTGTCTATGATGATGATGATGATCTGTAGGGCTCATTGTGTTCAGCACTACATTTTGTATAGAAATTTCACCGTTTTCCACCAGAATGTTTGGTGCTGGAGAACGGTTCTCATTAAGGAAGGCAGTTGTAACAGTAATCACTACATATGCTAACAATTAGTAACATAGTTACATTTATTACACCCGATTTAACGAATTAAAAAAGCAATTTTGTCGCTGAAATGTAAAATGATTTCCGAGTGTCCAGGATATGCGAAACAAATGATCTCGTTCCTCAACTTTTCTGTTAATAATAAATCCTTACAAATCTCCTTGATGCTTTATTTCAGAAAACCAGAGTCTTCAAAGAGCAATCAGTTCATCTTAAGAAAATTCCCAGCAGATTGCTGCACGGTGTTTTGGGAATCTCTGCTCACTCGAAAATCTGCAAGAGAAAGATATTTATTACCTGTCTTTCAACAGGACAAATGTATAGGTGCATTCTATAAGGGCGGTCGAATAGCCTTAACTGTCTTCCTCTTCTAGCAAAACCCAATGGAGTTTGGAGAGCTAGAATATGCTTGAGCTTGGATTTGCAAACACGGTTCGGAAAACGCAAACGTCATAATGTAAACAAAATAGGTCAAGAACCCGGTTTGAAGGCTTTTAGAGTTGTTCGCTTGAATTCTGCGAAACCGATTGAACCGGTCATACACGAATCAAAACTTGTAAGTAGGTGATAAAGATCATCTTCCGACAGAAAAATTCCACGTGTCTGAAGAAGCTCCCCGATTTGTCCAATGGTAAGACTGCCATGACGATTGGTGTCCAGTTTACGAAAAGCTTCTTGCAGAGTTCTACACTGACCCAGACACTGAAAAGTTAGACGTAAGCGTGATTTGGCTTAAAGCAAAATGAACGGGAAAGTACACAAAAAATCCATTTCACAATCTTCATGTAAGAGAGAAGTGTTGGTATGTAACTTAGTGCGTATGCTTTTTTGTCATCTACAGTGATAGCTGAGAACGATCACATCAAATGTAACTGTTTGAATGCTTAAAATCAGTAGGAAGATGAATGTGGTGGAATGTTAACGCTTCGGTTTGTTATCCTACTGTCTTCGTGTATAGTCCGATTAAAGTTAACAGGGAACAGATGAGGCGAATCGATTTATTAACATCCGCGTTATTCATGTTCTTAGTATTTTGATAAACTGACTCAAGAGAGGGTGATGTTTTATGCTTAGATGTTGCTGATTAACAATAGATACTCACCGATTTTCTAATCTCCCCAAGAACATCGGCGAAGCTGAGTTTTTGACCGTTTTTCTGTGCAATAGAGAAAAATGTAAGCGTACAGAGATGAATGTACGAACTACCATTGTATGACAGTAAAAACACAATGAATTAGCCATAGGAATTTTATTCTATGTTGTCTGCACAATATTTAGTATGCAAATCTTGATATTATTTTTTTGAGCATTAATTAATACCTTTGACCGGGTTAGGTAAGTAAAAGGCTGTTCGGGACACCATCTGTTCAATATTAGCTAAATACGTATGTTCGAATATCAAAGTTCTGCCTGAAAAAGTTCATTCATGGGATTATCATGATCATACAAGTTAAAAAATAACTCGAATTCCACACCCATTTCTATATTCTGCCGGTCCAATCCTGAAATTACTCAACGAATCTGAGTTTTGTTGATGTTACAGCGATACTTTATTACTAATGATGGCTCAGAATTCTTAATCGTCGTTGTTGTGTTCGTGTGATCAGACCTACAGCGTACAACCTTGAATGAATATTTTGTTTCTACACATCAGAGTCGCTAAAATTGGTTTCTCGTTTCGCTGCGTCTTTTTGCATTCATTGACCTGTAAGACGGATTGTTCGTAACCCACTTCTTCCTGTGGTTTAGACAGCCGTTAAATCTCGCTGCCCAGTCTTAACATTTCTTATAGTGACTGGAAAGGTCCTGAGGTGGACATTGTACACCACATACAGTCTTATCTTAAAATCAAATTCGACGAGATGAAATGAGCCGTACAGATAGCTCCAGTTTCTTCTATCTTTTGCATTTCAACTTTTCTTCAGGTCGAACAACCTCTATATTGTAGTCTCCTCAAACAAATTCGTGTGGTTAAATGAGATTCATTCAATGACGAGCGTTTGGCTTAGATAGACGTGTCCACCATGATACATTTTGATCGTGGGCATAAGTCAATTACGTAAAACAGCTCATGACCAATCCTAGATGGTGGTGTATGTCACAAACCCAAACACATCGGGTGATATCTTCTCTTTGAGAGCATAAAGGAAAATGACTTATCGCGTAAGCCGTATAGGATACACTCGACTGGTAGATTCGCGAAAGTCAGCCGTTCGTTTGGTTCCCATTTCATCAACATACTTTCACAGGCCACCGAAAGTGCATGTCTGTTTGTTTGTTAGCTCAAATTTGATGGACTAAATCGACGTTTGGAAGTTTTATAATGCCAAGCAGCGAGTCAGCGTCCTTATGTACTTCTATTTTTTCCCCTACACCTACACTTATGATTATAGACCGACTAGCAAACGTAATTGTCCGTTCCACACAGATACAAGGAACGTATTAGAAATGTGTTGCTACACAATTCTGTAGGTACTTACAGACATCACATGAGTGTACGTGTGAAGCGTAAACCCGAGTTGTTCGGGAACGTTTCAGTGAACACCGAGCTTATTTGGAACACCTACCTCAAAAGCAATTGTTCACTTCACTTCTGAGAACGCATCACATATTGTTTTAAGGTCAAACGTCAAAAGACTGGTGTTTATTTTTTGTTTTATTTAGTGGATAGTTTGAGGGCAATTCACTTTCTCTTTTACAGGGCGGATTAAACGAGCAATTTGATACACTCGATGGAAAAGAATGGTTGACGTTGTCAACACTCCTAGTAACGCAACCATCATGAGCATCCACTGGCCGTCGGAGATTCTGCAAAAAAATCTTCAAAAGAATTTTGTCAACTTCTCACTTAGGTTATCGTAGGGAGCAGTTGCCAACTTGAGAGTAACCTCAGCAATTAAACGCTCCAGCTTACGAATGGGTTGGTTTGGTCAGGATAGGGACTGAAGTCAAACCTGCACACCTCCATACACGACTTGTGTAAAGTCAGCCGTCCACTGTGGTCTGCACCCGACGTGACGTTGAGGGTGAACAATATAACCCACGCAGACCGTAAATTCTTGTTTTACCTACCATGGTTATATCTTAGTGGTACAGAGTCAGTGTTCGCCATTCCGGCTCTATTAGTAGAGCGGTGTTGGTAAACCTAAAGGCAGTTTGGATACTTCAATGTCTGAATGACGGAGTTTAAAATCCTCCAATCATTCGGCAAAAAAAGGTCGTCTGAGCTTATACTTTCTAGACTTGCATTGGCGTATAGACTCGGTTGGCTCTGGGGAAGTGACCTGGAGTTTACTCGGCCAAACCACGGTTACAGTAGGAATACCAATGTACTGAGAACTAATCAACGAAAGAGAAAGTTGCAGACAATCATGCCTGGTGTCTGATGCATTTTTTGACATTTTCCCATTATTATAACATTGCAGTGTGTAGATTAATTCTAACTGGACTCGATCAGCTTTATGACAATGAAACAATGAAGGCGACAGATCAATAGTTACTATCTACATGGGGTTGAGCTTCATAGTTAACATTCATGAACGGCGACTCACCAGGTTTGTGAACTGATACAATCGTTCATCAAACTGTGTGCGTGACAACTTTTCTTTTGGTAATGTTTGTGCAAAATATTGCATAAATCGGACGTAATTGAAACTAAAAGTCAGACAAAACAGAGGTGAACTAAAAGCCACATTTTAGGGCATTCATTCGACTGATAATGTACGTAAAAGTTTGGGGCTACTGTACTAGTCTTCTTCTGTTGTCCGATCATAAAAGGGATTATATGCATTTACGTTATTTCATAGAGTAAATATTAGATAGCATGGACCAAGTGAAAGTCATTACGGGGGAGTGGACGTAATTTACTTTAAAAAGTTTAAAAATATCTTTGTGAAGTAAAGTAACTGTTCACTAGACCAAACAGTGTATAGAACACTAAATTAATATCAAAATCAAGCTCAAATCGTTCATCATGCCTGGGAGAGATGTAAGAGAAACGCCAGTGAATAAAAACACTCGATAAACGAAATGGAAAATTGAATTGAAGTGACTTCATACGTTGAAATCATATAGTTAATTAGCTAAAGTGATGCAACAAGCAATTCACACCACGTTTAAAGTAGTACGAGAGTTAATCATAATTATCAACATCAACATCACCATCACAGAATGATGACAGCACAACAGTAGTTCGTGCTGACGCTTAACTAACGTACAGCAATGGAGCAAAAATGAGCTGTGATCAAAATAAGAAGAAGCATAAGGAGGATGACACGACTTCTAAAAATGGCCAGGTCAATGGTCAAGCATTCAACACCATGGTGCCTACAGCTTGTACGTCAACAACCGGTCGACAAAGGAAGGCGATGTGTCATTAACCAGATGGCATTCTCAAGACTTTCACTGGTCCGTGTCATTAAGTGCACAACTAGGCCAACTCACGAAGACGTTCGCCCCACTGAGCCCGACTAGCTATCATCTAACCTAAAGGCCCCAGGTCAAGACTCTCTGACTCGCGTGATCCCTAAGCCATGAGTAGAGCCCGATATAACACCATAGATCACTAATGCTTTGCTGTCTCGAAATACGAAAATGATGAGTTCACTGATGACAATCGTGATAAAATAAAACGTGGATCAACAGAGACCTGTACATTGTAAATTTATGAAACAGCTATAATTCCTGATCACTATGATACTACTTTCGTTATTCGGGGTTACAGGATGAAAAATACTCTGTCATGCATCTCATTGTGAATGGTTAAACAAAATAAATCAAGTTTACAAAGTTGAATGTTGTAAAACAACCATTGCAATGAGACAATGTACAATCCCATTGCTTCACTCACTAGTCCTTGCCACGACTTTCAAATCCACGAAACAGCTCAACCAGCTCAGAGTCGTTTAGTGTGAAATTGAACCTGATAGCAACTTCCTTCAGAAATGAAAAAAACCACCAGACGATGTGTTGTTATGACACGCAAAACAGTTGGAAAATTACATCCGAGATTATGTGATTACGATGTTTCACATACCAATAGGTCTATTATCGAGGATCATTCCGATTGAGAACAGAAACAGTTCATCACTACTTTATCACGAAATTCATCTGAAAAAGTCACTAAAAACTTCATGGTTAAAGCTCGTTAAATTCAGCGATGAACGCGAAACAGAAAGAAACAGGCAAATAATCGTATTACACTGAAAGTATCTTTACGACCGCGGTGGAAAGCTAGGCATTTTAATTTAGTCAACACCTGAGCAAATGAAATGAACACTATACGGTAGTTGGACAGCTTACCCCATGTACCAATGGAGCTTCTGCCCTACTGGACACTGCTCAGCACAACAGCTGATGGCTGAAAACACACAGGGTGGTCAGGCGTAGACATAGCCGTCGGGTGGGGTAGACCTGGCTGTCTGCCAAATATAATTGGAAGATATAGTCTGTAGGGTTGACAAGCTCGCGACCGTCCACATGCTCAGGAATACAATGGTATCGCGCCTGTTTTACGTACCTATGGATTTTCATTGTTTTGCACAAGTGTCTTCTTCATTAAGGTGCACCGGTTGACTTACTTGATAATTCGGCCAATAATGGTAGCCTGATCTATAGAACTCATAAATAAGGATTTGCGCCGATAATATAAATACAGATGCAAGTAAACTAACACGGTAATGACAAGCGGATTCCGAGATAATTATCTGTCAACATTTAGCTCATCCGTGTATGTTATGCCCCACGTTTTAACAATGCTGTAATGAGTGCACCTTCGTTTGTGAATAGGACAGTGCGTACACTCAGGAACTAAAGAGCAGGACTCAACGTCGGGTAGATGAGGGACCAGAAGCGACTAATGAAACTGTGTGTATGTCCTTCGGGAGACGTGTCACCAAAGTGAATGACAATGTGCTGCTGCCCAGTATGTGCGGACACACGTCAGCCATTCTGACATTAACGCATAAAGTGATAGCGGTCAACTGGCAGAGACAGTGATTGACAGATAGTGCATACTTGCATCCTCCATGTGAGTGGGTCACGACTGCAAACCATAGGAAGGTATCGAAAGCTTAGCCGTACTACGAATCTCTTCAACAGTTGACAACTGCCACAAACAACGAAGATACACGAATGTAAAATATATAATATATAATATATATATATATATAATATAATATATATATAATACCCAAGCAGGCGAAGTAATAAGCAGTCTCAAATGGCGACCTCCCGTAGTATACTTGAAGTCAGAACAAATCGTATTTGTTGACAGCAAATTATATATCGGGGGCACCACGCGAATTCTCTATGGATTAGTCATGTCACTAAGTGATTGCATATGGTCTAAAAGTCACCTGAAGAAGGACAGAAAACGAAGATCCCCCATATACTCGGTACTATTCAATTTAGCATTCTACAAGAGCTCTTTTGTTTGGACAGTAAGGGGGAGTTTGGACGTCTACAGCGAATGGATATGAAGAATGAAAAGCTCGAGATAGGTGCTATGCAATCAGAAGGATAGCTAATCAGAAACTTCTGCCATAGGAAACAGCCCCAGAAACTGGATTTTAAATCAGAAGTACCATGCTTCATCGCAAAATAAAGTGATTGTGAGGTCAAAAAAATGTCTGCACTTTCCGTACATAATTCGTTCTGTGTTTCAGACTCCGTACTTTTATGATACCCGGGGATAATTAGAATACTACGGAGGTGTGGTTAATGGTAAGTTCACATGAACTTTCCCAAGGCAAACCTGGATGAATATAACCGCCCCAAATGGTCTTCCACTCGGAACGAGTGAATGTGATCAGTGCTGAAAACAAATTCTCATCACAGATGCTTGAAAGAGCTAAAGAATAGGGGATTTTGTCTGATTTCATCTTACCATTCAATAACGTAGGCAGCCACTCAGCTACATTCCAGATCATCTGGAAGGTCATGAATAAACACAATACCTAAATAGAAACAACTGTCAGCCACAGGTCAGCTAAGTTGTTTCGTTCATTTGACAATTCACAATTGTAACTTACAACTTCTTGAACCATCATTTTCGTCTGCCGTCTTGTAAGCAATTTAATGCCAGCCAGCGTGTTTACAATTACTCATAGGATACACTTGAGTAGGTTCGGATGAGAACGCTCTAGTTGCTGCTTTGGTTTGTTTGTGTCAACGACCCGCAGAGTTCGGGCGCCCGCTATAAGAAGTTTTGTTTTTCGGTTCACGGTAGTTTTCACCGTACTCGTAATTGGAGACTGAAGATTTATCCGGAAAGGAGGTAGACAGCTCCACTTTGATCTAAGTATTCGAGAGCCTTACCAACGTGATTTTGAGAGGCAGACCTAGTCCACGAGTGCGGTTACTAAAACACTGGTATCAAGTTCCGCTTACTGCTAGGCGCAGTGCGTAAATTGAGGATTACTTCAGGTTTTGAGTGCAGCCAAATATTTTGAACCCACAGAATAGAACGTTAGCAGTGTTCAGAGTGTCCTTGAGTTATGAGCCGATTCTGTAACCCCCCATTTTCAATATTCGGGACAGAAAAGTATTGCATCCAAAAAGCATTTCCTTCCTTACACAATAGAAGATAACTAAAATTTAATTGAACTCTGTACCCCAGATGAATAGTAGACCCACGATAGTCACTGGTGACTTTTGAATTAGGTTCATTACAAAGGTGACATTTTTGAGTGTTGGGAACAGTGATGGTGGAGATGGTAACTAGGGTTGGCAGTTTAGATATTCGGATTCTCGAGCTTGACAAACAGACGCTCAAAATGGGAGTTTTAGTTTGGTTTATGCTAATTTGCAAAGAAAATGAGTTATGGCAACGGTTCATATAACTGTCAGCCATATTCAAAATATGATGTATTCAACTATAACCTACGGAACGTTTTAAACTTGAAGTAAAATGGCTTTCGAGTTGACCATCTTGAACCTGAGCAGGCCGCATGAGACAGAGTTCTCAGATAGGTTAATCACTGGCAGTAATTACGATAAACTATATGTCAACTATCAGCTTACCTTGAGCGAAGATAACAAAACTCTTCCAGCTCCACTCTTATCAGCATCGATAAAAGCACTCTGCGTGGCATCCCAGTTGTTCAATAGTGTTTGCTCTATTTTCTTACATAATTCTCTCAATCTTGAATCGGTAGGTTTATCCGGAAGTGGACTACGTGCGGTTAAAGTGGGCAGGATACGACCAGCTTTTAGGAGTGCTTCTTTATCCTTTATCTTTTGTTGTCTGAAGGTATCCCTCCATGTTTTCAATCTCTCTACATTCGGATCATGTAAAGCTGAAATGAAAACTTAATTTTGAAATCCTGAAAAGAACTGTGCGTGAAAGTATCAGGGAGATAGAGGCATATCACCAGAAAACAGAATAGAGGCACTGCTTACTGAACGAAGTATGACCAAATTCATATAAACTTAAAGTATTTGGGATTTCGTTCTTTAACATGCACACTGAAACCGCACAATGAAAAGATAACTTACTTTACGCTAGACACTACTAGAAAGATTCAAAGTTGGAAATTCGTAACCGTTACATTAATCATGCGTAAGTTTATGCAGCCTACGGTCTATTTCTTACTAACATAGACTCGGCAGACTGAAAAGACACGAGGATTAGCAATCGAACTGCTGAGTTTGTCTGCCTAAAATAGAAAGTGTTTTTAAATGTCCGTAAAAAGCAAAGAAACACTGCGATAGATAGTGCCCATCTCAACTAGTTAGGTTTCTGACAAGCACCATCAATTATCATTACCAGCCATACGAATGCGTCCATTTTGAAAGTCGAGCGTATAGTTACGTTTGTTCAAAAGTGACGCTAGTGTTGAAAGTACATCAGTCAATGGGTATTTCCGCATCCTCACTGGATGCACTAATACCGTCTTTGACAGGTTGCTGGTTTGTTCGTCTAGCCACTTGCCTTGTACAGAGCGTACTGAGGACGAAATTGGTCGTGGCTGACAAAGGAGAGACTTCGATGTGGAAGAGAAGACAACCTCGTGAACTGGCAGACTGCAAGTGCTCGGACGGATGTGTGGTATTAACGTATGTGCATGTCTCTAGAACATTTACTGGGCGTGACATAACATTTCAGTGACGATTACGTTGATTTCATTAAGGTATAGTACTATCGTACACATTCACCACCCCATTGAGATATGGCGGTCGAACGGTTGTATTAGCCAGCTTAAGTTGCGTTCGGGGAATCGATGCAAGAATGGCGACTTGCACAATCAGATGAACTTAAATGTCCGACTAGCCGGACAACAATTCTGTTCTGTTAACAAATCGATGATACATTTAAGCAATCGTAGTGATTAGATCTTCGCATAAACGCGGTAGTGGAGGACGATTGATAGTCCAGCAGCAAACGAGGCTAGTTTGTACAAATTCCGGAACGGCCGAAGTTCTAAGACGTTCAACCCCAAGAGCCTCTATCTCGTATGTAAGCATTTGGGGGTCAATAATAAACTTCCGAAAATAGTGGTTGTGATGGACCAAAAATCCTTTGCCTGACCAAAAGCAGAAACGAGGGCTATTACTAACTTCGATATATTTCAACAGACACAAGAAAGTCACGAAAATAGCATGTATCCCTTCCGAACTGAAGAATCTACAATAAGCGGAAGAAACCAACGAATCGACCTCTTGCTGAGAGTTTGATATTGTATAAGTAACCGGTGCAACAAACAATAGGGACTGCTTGATTCATTCATTATTGTATAGCTAGTACTTCAGGCTAATTCATCACCGAGCCAACGTCAAAATCTCCACTCATGCCTCCCCCCTCAGTGCTCGCTAGATTTCATATTTACTGCTGCAGATACCGCCAACTGCTACTCACTTTGTAGACAACCTATTCCCAACCAGCGAAATGATGCTGTATTTTCTCGTCTTAAAAAAATCGTACTTATAATTTTTGTTATTAGTAGCTAGAAAAAACAATATCCGCAATAGTTGATGGCATGTAGTACCATCAGTGTCGGTTTGAAATTTTATAATTGATGCTTCATGCATGTCGAACGTTGACTGCATTTGCAGGCTTACAATGAAAGTTATTTGAAAACAGCGTCAACTAAGTATGTATTCCGACCGCATGCTTGCTCTGATTGGCACTGAAGGGTGTGAATGCGTAACGTTGATGAATGTAAAGCGCAATCTCGAAATAATTCTATTGTATTCCTTGCTAGTACAGAAGAATATACTTTTCTAATGGCCGCAGGTCTGGGCCATGATAACGCCTCTGACAAACCCCGACGTGCTTGTGAGTAATGATCCTCTGCTTCAACGTAAAGTGAGTTTGCCTAACCCGAGCTGAACTTACGCTGTGAAATGGCCATGGTTTAGAGTGGAAGTCAGAGGGCCCATAATAATAGAAATTTATCCTGCTGGTGCAAAGACAGGAGGCTAGATCAAAACGAGGTAACCTAAGCATGTATATAATTAAGTGTGAAAGGCGAATATTGAATAATGGGTGGTTACTGTGAAGTTTCAAATCCACAGAAGGATCCGCTGTCAGACAAATTGATGATGAGAAATTTACATACTCACACTCGCTCGTTAACAAGTTTGTCTGTCTATCACCCGCCTTCGCTGTATTTGTGTGACTTGTGGAGTACAGTGAGTGTCGACGTCGTAGGCTTGGTCACAGTATTGGCAGGAAGCAGAGTATATCACACCCGCTCGTTCATCCGTTTCAGCGGGATCTTTCGTTTTGTGAAGCTTATTTCGAACGCTGTTTGTAGGCCAGTGGGTAATTCTGACTACATATTCTTCCGCTATATGCTCAGTTGCCCCAAGATTCCGCTTGAGCAAGAAAAGTTGATGACCTCGTCTCTCTTGTGGTTAGAGAAACAGTCGACCAGTTCCTGTTGCACGTGTTTATGAATGGACTGAGATAGCAGTCTGAGGTAAATAACTTACACAGATGTTCTCTTTCCCTTTTTTCATACTTCAGACATACTGCAGCGGGTGGCTATTCGATGAAATAAGGTTCGCACACAACACTTTTATGTGCGATCGGATGACCAATAGTGAACGACAGTATAATTTCGGTGGATGTTGACAACGGATATGCGGTCATTTGTATGGTTCCATCACATTTTCTCAGTAATAGTGTATTCGGGAATGGCATTGACGCGCTGGTTTCCAATTCCCCGATTATTTGAAATTTATAATAATATCTCATTGAATACCCCGTGGAGAATGTCGACCACCGCACGCCTAATGGTAACAAAGGTATCATCAAAATCTCTCAGCCACAATGTTGGACAATAGCGCTGGAACGCAATTTTTTCGGAGAATTGCAGAACAACTTCAGCAAGCGGTCTTGTTGGCGCTGCTTGATGTTGTTAATATACTTTGCCCTCAAACTGTAAGTAGGTCTGTGTGCAAAGTTTTGTCGAATATAGTAGGTTTGGTGTGTTCTCACCAGTTCACACTATCTCGCAGTATATTAGCCAGTGTGTGTAACACTGTTTTGTTCTGGATACAAGTGAACGGCGATCGAGCGTCATCTTTTAACTTCAGGCATCACAACGTGTTGAGAAAGTCGGAGGTACTGCTTATATACGAGGGATTAATTCGCAGTATCGGTGGAATAAGCCTACAGAGAACTCTTGCCAGCTTATAATTTATAGCTCCCCAGGATAAAAAGATCCGTCCCAAGGTTCACTGTCCGTAGAATCTTGGAATGGGACTCTTGGTAGGTTTAAGTTTCCTCAGAATGCTGTCAATGATTCTGGTTTGTTTTCTTGAGGCAAGCAGTTTTCTGTTTAGTTTATTTCCTAAATTTTCCATTCACCCCCGCATTCTCTGTAGTTTCGTATAGCAGTTAGATTTCTGGGCAATTCTTGAGCCTTTGACACAGTCACTTCTGTTCAGTAAGACAATAGCATCACCACTATCAGATGATAAGACAACGGTATCTTTATCAATTAATGATCTTAGAGAGGACTTCTACTTAACACTAAGGGCACTGAACGGTTTTCGTGATCTAAGCATACCGGTCACTGGTGTCATAGCTTCTTACCGGTTGTTGTCATCCACTAGATGTCTCTGTAATGATGCGATGAAGTCAACAATCGAAGCGCCTTTGACGAGCTACTAGTGAACATTGGTCGATTGCTACTATTGGAACGGCACGGTTTGCAGACGAATCGCGTCTAAATTTGAAGGTCACTTTGAATAACATTTGCGCCTCATTCTTATGCTACACTTCGTGCTTCCTCGTCAAAGACAACAACAGAACAGTGGATTTCAGTTACATCTAATTAACAGTGAAGAAAAGAGCAAGCTCTAGTCAAAATAAAATGGAGCAAAAGAAAGGTGACATGACAACTTAGAACATACATGTCAGTGCTCGGATACTCAACATCCAGGTGCCTACAAACTGCACCCAAACAACCGAACTCTAATGGCGTGGATGAGTGGTCTCACTATACGTATGAGCGTGTATTTGAGTATTGTGGTAACCGAGGGTCAAACGCAAGAAGAAACAGTTGAGTAAGTTTGGTACCATATGACCCTCTAAACATACTAGAACTGTGCATTGACAACCGTTGCAACCGTAACATCGTGGGGTGAATATTATATGCAAATGAGTGTGTTTGCTCGTGTTCGTGTTGAAACTCATACCCCAGGTGTTGGTTTCCCGAGATCTTGGCTCGTATCGCTAAAGAGGACAGAAAGTCTTCACCAACGACGTGAAATTCCCAAGATTTCCATTGTCCTTCCTCGACAGTTGCACTTACTTCACAGATACTTCGACCAAACAACGACAGCATTCCATCCCACTGATCTTTAGTAACCACCACGTAATTAGCTCCATCAGACACTCACTCTGTAAGCCGCAGAATCAAACACCCGGAAGATGAGTCTAAACTACATTAGCCAACCATTTCTGCACGACATCGTTTCTTTACTCCAGGTCATGGTTTGTCCATCTTGGTTATTACGCCAACCAGCACCAACACAGAGTGCACGTTGTGGCAGACGACTGGTTTGCCTCCCTAGTATATAGCCAAACTATCTAATCTTATGCTCATCCACAGACTAACCTAAGAAGAATGACTGACACTCACTACTAAATACCCGCTTCCAATTTTCTCGGCTGCCTATTGGTTGCTCTCACTCGCTGCAAGCAATCGAGTGCAAATATCGGGGGTGAAATAATTGAAGCCAGTTCACGCTTTCTGCTTTTAAAAGATCTGATTTCACAGCCGTACTGTGGCACAGCCCGAAAAGTTGCCATATTCACACAACTCTTAAGGGTAGAAGAGATAACTGTACGTCGCCGGAGAGATCCCGGATTGGCGAATACCACCCTAGCCGCAGAGACACGAGATTCGATTCCACTCCATGTAAATTCGTGCTGCCGATGTAGGTTCCCAGTTAAACAAACCGACCAACAGCCTTCACGAATCAATTATTCAACATTAAATCTGCATAACCACAGTAGTCTCACATAAGCAGTCCACATTTTGAGGCTACAAAGCGCATTCCGAAATAATTAGTGAAGTACGAACTTGTGACTAACACTGCTAGTGTCGCATGAGGATTGTCAGACAACAACATCTGGTCGTCAGCACATGACCAGTCTTCTACCCGATAGAAAGTCCATGTCAGATCGTTTTTTATTTCTGTCATGAAAAAGGAAAAAAAATTGAGGCTGGACAGCCCTAACGTATTCTGTTCATTGTATTGGAAATATCAGACAGTTCCCTGTGCACCCTAAATTGAGTCGAATTATGGGAACAAGACTCCAACACCATGCTTATTTGCTTCTTCAGTAAACCAATGCATTTGTACGATCCTAAAAATGCATATCAATCGCATCAGTATTGTTGAGAAAGACGGCAACTTCCGGTTTCACGCAAAGCGCTGGAAAGTTGTTGACTTCTAAGTTTAAGTTAGAACGGTCAACGTTGGTAGACGCTTTACGTTATGCCATGAACACCGTGGAATGTTTGCATCTATAACGTGTCGATAGTTTCCAAAAGACTGTTGTGAATACCCTGGTGGAACCTTTAGTATAATTAATGATGGTTTTCAAAGTGTCACGGACCTAAAAGGTTACACCAGCAGCAACAGTATTCCGGAATGAAAAACAAACTAGCATTTATGAGGATATGATAGTCTTCGGTAATCCAGGTTGTCTTTGTAGCATGTCCACGATTCTATCGTAGAGTGTCCATAGGTGTTGTATCAGTCTACAGCTAAAAGACGTGTTTATTACTGTCCCTGTTTAATTGTACTCACCGAGTGGCATCAACATGTAAACACTGATACATTTACAAACAGATATTTGGAACGGAGGATCAAATAAGTTTATTCACCTAGTTTTAAAGGATGTACATAGCTTGTTGACTAGTCATACACTAACAGGACCAACTAACGACAGTCACAGTCGATTAGCATAAAGTGTGAGTTGGACAAAAAAGCTGATGACGAGGACTGAAGTCGATTACAAACATTAACCGAAGTACATCTTCTCACGGAGACGGTTGTTACCTGGATTAACTAGAGTAAAGGATGCAGCTGTTTGACTGAAGTATTTGTGCAGTTAGGGCAATAAAGGTTTGGAATATAACGCCTCGTACACGCAGTTATAATTAGACTGTCTTTGAATAATGTGTAGACAACTCGATGAAGACTGCGCATGTTCATACACAAGTATCTAAATGAATTAATTTCTTTTGTTAACCTCGTCGACCTTGTAACCTAGGTTTCAATTATTTTCGTCGCACTACGGCAGCCAATTATACGAATCTACCACGGCCCTCTTAATGTGCATGATGGTGATGATCGCAATGAACTCATGCATGGTGTAATTTATATTCTCTTTCGTGCTCACTGGTGATCTACTGTGGTTGTGGCCAATAAATAAATCACAGCTTGCATTGTTTAACGTGAGCGACCGAGTATCGCGCACAGTTGTTTTGTCATGGCTGCTACATACTTGCGATCATAATGACTCAAAGAGACACTGTATTAACGCTAGATGTGAAATTTATAATAACGATCCATGGTTTAAAAAACGGAGGCAACATACTTCATACAAGAGATAATTCAGATCACGAAATTGAGGTTGCAGTCTGACTCCATTGCAGAGGGTTTTGATTCGTTGTGCCATGGAACACATTAGTAGACACAACCATGGAAGAACTATGTAAACTTCAACTAACCTCTCAACACCTTTATTGAAACAGCACATTTCCTTGAATTTCGGTGGTAATAAACCAACTATTAAAAAGTCAACGTTTTTTGGAAACTGGAATAAACTGTAATTAAGTAAACATTGAACAGAACAAAATGTGTATCTAACTTGACTTACAGAGTGTTCCTGTTATTTGCTCAGAAGAATGTAATTACACCCAATTAAATGAAACATCAGTGAACTAGCATTTATGAAGTGGCAATTATAAAATTACAAAACATTAGGCAAGGCAGTATTTGTGTCGAAACAAATTTGAGCAGATCATGATTTGTGACGTTTCTATAACATCAACTGCCTACTGCGAAACGAGCGATCACAAAGCAGAAAACAGTGATCATCTGTGAAACTGAACGTACAAGAAAGACCTACGACTGTGGTGTGCGTTACTCAGTCGTTATCAGCGTTACCGTAGCAGTGTTAAACTAACAAATGTGACTGTGCACACAGAGACGGACACCAAACATCTCAGAGCAAACGCCTCAGCAGAATGTGAAAACCGGGACCCATCGTTCACTTAAACAACTGTGAAGGCCTACGTGGAATCCATCAGGTGATGGCTCCACAGGTGACGACAAACTATCGTCGATGTCGAAGGTTTGCTGGGTGGTTGCTTTGTGTACATATGGACGTCGGCTTGCAATTGTGTCACATGCTTCTTCGCTAACATCTGGGTGTGTTCCGATATCCGGCCGTAAATTATGGTCATTAAAATCTTTGATGGCTTCATTGTAGTAAGTGTAATAGTGAACTTGGAGATCCAGAAGGAAAAACGTGGTCTGGAGAAAAGCGTTCATCATCATCATCATCATC
>QNGE01003266.1:70082-88935 GCA_008508345.1 Paragonimus westermani | reverse complement strand
CCAATTGCGAAAAATCTGGACTTCGGCTGGATTCGAACCAGCTCATCAGTCGTATGGGTAAATTCAATTGTGAAATGATCGAGAAATATCGCCGAGGCATTTAACCGGTCAAATCATTTTGCGGACTCCGAATATCACAGTTGGTTGGGTGGGTAACTAGGCACAAGTGTGGAATTTCTAAGTTTCCGGCATCGGTTCCTTATTCAGCTGGTGGAACGCTTGCCGTGTCTGGGCACGTTGTTTCTGTTGACGGTTCGAATTCAGACGAAGTCCGAATTCTAATCTGTCGAATCTACCAGACTATTTAGCAGTGATTTCCCGCACATTTTTGACAATGGCAGAGTTGGCATTAACGACAGACGCCAGGCTGTTCCACGCCTACTTAGCTGTGAAAGACCGAGGGTTTTAGATGTGTACGGATGTCGTAATCAACCAAGAGGACTATTTTAGTTGTGCGGTTATATCTGTGGTGCACGTTGTATTGTGATATTTTTAGAAATGTTATATATATCCTCACCGTTCAACCAGTATACATCAAACTACAAAAAAGCTAAGGGTGCGTGCTGTCGAACTTTTTACACTGATTTACTTCATACATGTCTGCGTGTAATTTCACAATAATCAGGAATTTTCTAACCCGCTTTTAACAGATTTGTTGAATGTTACCAAACGTAGGAAACATTCTGTAATTTGCTTAGCATGTTTTGCTGTATATGAGTCAAATTTTCATTTTAAAATTTAAATAAGTTCGTTTCTGTACTTGCGCTTGGTTAAGCATCCGATTTTCAGTTCATCGCAATCATTCATGGACTGTGCACTCTGGAGGTACGAATTTCAAATATAAATCACCACTGTGGTGGACCAAAAACCGATCCGTTATTGCCACTCAAGGTAAAATGCAACGTTATGACCTTATACTTAACAGCGTAGCAAAAGTTCAGAATTGGAACAACGAAAGCTTGTGTGAGCTTATGTTTATGGACACTTCACTTAACCATCCAATCACTTAGTGCAAGCCACCATTAGCAGTAAATGATTAGGGGACTCCAGGCTAAAAACCTATTAACAATGCCATTTCGTCAATATCCATTTTGTTACAGTACATACACTGTTTGAAAAATTTCACACTTGGTGCGACAAAACGGACTGCCAACGTTCTTACAAAGGGACCAGTGAGTGGTATGGTATTTACAAAGAATGAACCAGCATCGTTAGGAGACGCCGTGATAGTTATGTGTTACTGCTTCCGAAACTGAAATTATTATTTAGTAAAGCAAAATTTAGATGGAAAGAGCAGAAATCCTATGAAAACATATCCCTTAACTTGCTTATGAAGGAGATGTCAAGGTTCTTGTGGCCAGTTCGAATCTAATCTACACCTCAGCAGTTTACCAGTGACCTTCATTCTGTTGAACACACTGCCCAGAATCAATCGTAGTATTGTGACGCATTATTGACTGTATTAAAGAACTTGCACCAACTAACGATTCTGTCTTGCAGATTGTTGTAATTACTAAGCAGTCACTAAAATATAATGCAATAGCGCACGTTAATGCAAGCAGCAATCTGGCATATACGCTTGTTTGAACTGAAAAACCCAACTGACGAGAATGTTCTGACGTTAACGGATTATCACTTGTTACTGTAAGACGTGAACGTCAGACGGGTTGGAACGGCTAAAGAAAGTGTAGCTGTAGACAGTCGTCAAAGAACGTCATTCAACCAAGGGAAACGTGACCGCTAGAAAAACTTCAGCATCATAATTCGCACGAGTAATCTGTAGATTTATGAACTGTCTTGAATGCAACACCATGGTTTAAAGGATTTTTTCAAACAGTTGTTGATTTACGTAGTTTCTCACGGTTGGTCATAAGTAGCCTGTCTCCTGTTTTTGACAAACATTCGTTAGGTAGCTATCAGTTAAATTTTCAAAAACATTGACTGTTGGAGCTCAAGGTAAGATACAGTGTACAATAATTAAACCTCATTGTACCACGCTTTAACCTCACTTATCTCGAAAGGCTGAGCTGTGTATACATTTGGATATCGATTTACTCGGAAAAGAATGTTACGAACCCGATTAGATTTCCACAAAAGAACATATTTGTAAATTTCTTCAGGCCTACTAAGTTGTCGCTTCGATATTTTGGTACCCGGATATTTGGAATTATTCTCTTCGGAATCCCATAAAACTCCTGAGGTCATATTTTACGTGGCTTTTTCCAGCAGTTTGCATCAAGATTTTACAATCTTATACGTCAAGTTCGAATGCATCAGTGTCACATTAGTCTGTAATGAGATGTGCGTTCGTCAGTGCCAAGTGGTTCACCATTTATCGGGTTTCAAGTAAGTGTGGAATGATTTAACAAAGGAGGTAGGGGGGTTGTACAAACTATTTTTGAGCATTCAGACAGCGACTACGAATCGGTATGTTGCCACTTATTCGCCCTACTTCTCACAGTGAGGTTACTGACGGTTGTTTGCAATAGGGTTTCGAGATGATTCAATCGGAAACTACCAAGAAGTTTTCTTGTATCTCATTGACCCATAAGTTTTCTGAACTCCAGATATGACTTAGATTTCTCTGTGGAGCTACAACTTGATCACAGTTGTGTTTTTATTTAATATGACTTAGGTGAAATTATGAGAAATTGTAGTGAACTTACAATTGCTCGTTTCTTTTTCGTGCGCATGCCTTACGTAGCCTGGATGTTGAGGTGATCCTCGTTCCAAAAATCATAAATAAAACACTTTTGTTCGCGGAGAGGAACGTTGACGATGCAGTAAAATTGACATGCGTCACAATTGCAAATGGACCGCCAGAAATGCTGTTTGAATTCAGTTCGACCAGTCGATCATCTCAGGGACTGCCTGCCTATACAATTCCGGAATGGACGGCCATTCAGCCTAGATATGGACTCAACTTGAGACGAATTCAATCGGATGACAGCAATCCAACTCTCCATAAACTCGTTTTAGACAATTCGGGTAAGCCACTTATTCTTTCTGCCAACTGAGACATGTGTGGTGGTGACTAAGTGAGGTATCATAGACCTGGTGGTTATGTATTCTCTCTAACTGTCCTCTTTTCTTTGAAATAAATAGGTTTTAATTGTTGTGCCATGTGATTACAGAGCAAACGATTCCATATGTCAGTGTTCGGATGTCTTACGATAAGTTGGTATTTCCATTAAACTGATTTAGTAAGGCTAGGTATTAGAAAAGGCAAACAGCAGAAGAGTCGGAGATTAGAAAGAAAAAAAGCAATGTTCAGCTGCATGCCCATATCATCGAGTTAATATTGCTGCCCGGATTGTCGATTGCATCAAAATGTAGAGTATAATGGGGGACTGAACATTCCATTTTAGTCAGATTTAGAAAGGACTAGATGCCGTTTCATGTCAGTTGGTCATGTACTAAACGAACACGAGATTATTACACATATCACATGATCCTTCAACCACAGACTGACTTTTTTATATAGCGCGGTGGCAGATCTGAGTCAAAGGGACCGTGGTCAAATTAACCGCTGTTTACTGTATAAACTTTGTGAATTCATAACCTCCAGTGAGTGGGAAGAAACTTAAATTGACAATAATCGCAGGTGGTTGTTTTGTGTTGGTATCTCTTCCACTCAGACCGGCATGATAGAAGTGATCTGGAAAGGCTTGAACCAATATACCCATATAGGTGCATACGTTTATGTGCCTGTCACTCAGACAACCAATGAAAACGATATACTGGAAGCCATCACATTCTTATCTGTTTATGTACCATCTATAATTTTTGTGTGGTGATTTAACCAAAATTTTTCAGTTGATTATTTAGAAGTTAACACTCAACTGGCCAAATTATCTGATAAGGTAAGCGAGCCAATTAGCTTGCAAAATTGTTGCTTGTTTCAAGCTTTAAGCTTCGAAACGTTTATCCGTTGTCATAGTTTTGTCAACGCTACACAACATCTCAGCAAACTGCAAATGGAAACACGAACGCTGTGGTTAACGCGGTAAATGGAATTGGAACGTTAGGCGTTTTGTGTCATAGTAAAATCAATTAACCCGAAAGTGACGTGATCAAACCTTCACCGCCGATTAACGTCAACCTCTGAGGATATTTGGTTGACTTGTCTTGTTTCATTACGCGTAAAAATTACAAATTCATTGCCGTTCGGTGTAATATTTTCAACTTCAAGTAAATAACATCACCAGTAAAATTGTTCTTCATTACATTCCGGAAGATCATCTAACAGCTCGACTTCAGCAAGCAAAGTTGAACGCATCCTTCAAGCTTAATTCGACTTTAATCTCAAAACTCTGAGAAATGAAGTGTGCAACATTGTGAAACCGCGAATAGTAAACCTTTGTCAAAAATATCGTTGAAAGCGAAGATTTTGTTAACGAATAGTTTGGTGTTCTACCTTTAAATGGCAAAATCAGAATGGGTCGGGAATTGTCCTGAGGTCTGCAGTAATCTGTTAAACATCATAGAAAAACAGATCTGCTTCTCGAAAGGTCAACGCATATATATGATCGTGTATATAGTTCACTTAACTTTCTAACAGGCTTCGTGAGGGGACATTTCATCATATCAATGAGAAAGAGAGTTGGGGGAATGGTTGAATGGAGGAAGATTGGGAAGGTCGGTTTCGTTGTAGGGATAGGATATAAATGAGGGTAAGAGCATTCGAAGCAAATGTTACACAAGAAATCGGCAAGTAGTCGATTTTGGACAACTGAAATTTATAGGGCAATCCAGTAGTTGAAATTCGAACGTAATCAAGAGGATTGTGGGTGGCATACAAAAGAATATACCTCAAAATTCAACACTGACCTTCTTTCTGAAAACGCAGTTCTCTTCGATGGGGGTATTTCTATCTGAAAGATTACACTTCCATATTAAAAGTAAACCGATGTAACTGCAGTACAAAAATAATTTGTAGTGGTTGATAAGCGCCAACAATTATTGTTCGAGTACCATCCATTATGATTATTGGACGTTGAAATATGAATGATATTTTGAATGTGGTTTAATGAATATCGCTGGTCGGTAAGAGAGGCAGCGTTAAATTTTTGTTTATCTCAATCACGGTTATTTGTTTAGCATTAAGGTGAAGATGTTTGTTTACACGGAGGTTTTTTATGCCCGCTGCAGTAATGTCAAAAAGATAATGGAAGCTTCACTCATACTTGCAAGAGGTAACCAGTTAAAAATTGTTCACAACTTCAAACGATCACTTAGTGAATAGTGGTTTGATGGATGGGGGTTACGTTTTGGCGTACAAAGGAAATGTTAAAGGATTTTTTTAAATTCTTGTTTTACTGATCTGTTATTTAGTCACTTGATGGGCAAGCTCGACTTACTCTAATATATTTGCCATAATGACTTCCTGAATTTCTGTGTTTATTGTCATCATTAACCTCTATCTGGTTTGTGCAGCTGTGCGGTCTGTTTCTAAACAGCTGTTAACAACAACGCGTTCGCACCTAACCAGCTGCCTCGTTACATATAAACGCTTCATATGAGGAAGATTCATTCGAAACGTTCACTGTGCAACACAAGTTTTGGTACTTAGGTATATACACATATGTGTATGCATGACGCAAGCACTTTCGATTTGACAATCATCAATGACTGCTGGTTCATTCTCGTGTTAAGGAACCGTTCAGTGATTCCACTCATTAATTAGCATCGTTGAACTTGATGTGTGTACATTGGAATTCCAGTTTCCAAACTGTCATGTAACCGTCAAACCGCTGACAACTCTCCACTACTATCGATCGCTTCCGCAACTAATCGCCCAACTGAGTGAAAACTTGGCTTCTCATTAGTTATGTTTGCATTCCGACTATGTATCCGTAGGTACTTTATAACTGAGTCCTAAGTCCCCGAATACAGGATACTAGTCCTTCTCTCTTCACATCTACTCCGTTTACTGCATACAAAACCGCCTTAGAGAACCAAAAATTAATCTACTTTTCAACTCTAAAGTTGATGAGGGGAACAAATCAAGTGATATTTCTACATTTAAGGATGCTGTGACTGAAAAACAACGGGTAAAACAAAATTCGGGACTTACTGGACCAAACTTGAAAAAAAATGAATACAAAGGGTGTAATAAAATAAAGAAAATATGAATACAAATCGTTGTTGAATAAACGATGGGAAGATTTTAGATTTCATTGGTTTTAACCAAATCACAATAGAAAATACGTTTTACCGTTGCTCAATGAAATCACAAGTGCTGACTAATTAAACTTAACTGAGTGTCATGTGTAGACATGCTGTTTTCATAGTGATAGATTTGGGTCTATTCCGTCAAGCCTTGTTCCTACTCGGTATTGGCATTCATTCAATGAGTGCACTGTAGCTAATACATAGAAAGCACGTTACTGACGCTTAGTGTGCTATAATGGACAGACTGCTTTCAGTATGAACCACATTCTATGGTATACCCAAAGTCGATGACGGTCAATTTGGCAAAAGTTGACCAAGAAGCCACCTCAATGTAACACTTATCTGAAAGGATCATAAATACTCGTCCTCCGAAGTACGTTCCACCAGCAGGAAGTAGGATTTTTTGTTTCCTCAAAAGAAAGAGCTCCCTAGATTCGTATTTTCATTTTAGTATCTTGTACAACTATAAAATTGCTCCAACCATTCAGCGTTGATATACATTCAATCCTAATGTCGCCGCAAGAAAAACGGTTGTGATCAGTCATATCAAAGGGAAAACAGTTGTTTGTACACACATATACATATATATATATATATCCACGTGGAGAGGTCACGCAATCTGATTTACGTGAGCTTGTTTTCTCTCATTTCAATTCGAAATACACAGTAGAAAACAACGCTTCCGCCAACTCCCAAAGGAAGCACTTTGCCATGAAAATACGGAAAATTAGTTGTCATTTGATCTGTTAGACAAAACAGACAGCCGAATAACATGGCGCGAAAATTTACTTGACTTCCAGGGAAATACGAACTATTCCAGTACAAAGTATGGAATTTTCGCTAGTTCAGTGCACGACTGTTGAATATATCGTTTGTTTTTCTCATGATATACCGCTGAACATAGAAAAAGAGCGTTTGCATATCTCTAATCTAACCGTGCTTCTAGCTCCCAATCCCATTCTGATTAGTTTCCTTGGACACGAATTGCCTTAATATGGTTGAAATATGGTACTATAAAATCATCTCCGATAAAAGAATAATTGTTTGCATCAAAGTTAGGTTCAGCGTTCTGCTAAGTTACTCTGAAGCCAACAGAAGGAACACGTTATAATTCAACTTGCAAGAGTAAAAATGAAAGACATTGGCCATTTGATATTCTTGAACACTGTGGTTGCAAACTGGCAACTACGCATATACCTAGATTTCAGAATCATGGATAAAAGCAGTTATCTAGTTGACCAGACCGAAAATACAGACGAAACTATTCGGTGATAGCAACTACCAGGATAACCCTAATTTCGAAATGGGTTGTCGCGAAAACATCTGAAGTAAATGCTGTGCTATAAATGAGGCTTGACCCTGCTCACTAATACTGCTACGATACGTTTCCATTCGTTCCTTGAGACACTTTAGAACATGTGTTCAGATTGTTTTTCCCATGTCGTTCTTATACTCACCACGGTTGACTTACATGAGTGTTTTCCATACATAATGGGGCAGAAACTCCCTAACTATTCACTTGCAATGAGATCCAGAATGTGTGCCGTAAGCCTCAAGCAATATACATTTCTGTGACCCTTCGGGTTCTAGATACTGCAATTCTTGTACCTTATCCATCCCTGTTTCCCGGCGGTGGCTGAACCGTATTGCATCCGAAACGAGTTTACCTGTCAGTGATCAGTGTGGTAATGGCTACTCCAGGTCCCATCGCCCTTTTCATAATACACGTTTGTCCACTCCACTGAGCTAACTCTCTTCATACAAACACTTGAACGCGGCTACAACATGATACCAAAACAACAGACCTTATATTGAAGAACTGTAACTTTTCTACTAAAATCATCATATTAGTAGCGAGTAATGAGTCGTTTTCTTCTATATGAGTGAAACATCATCCAATTAATCGTAGCTGTCTCACACCTACAGACGTTCCAGCCAGCTGGTTCCCCAAAAATGCATAGCCTTAAATTTGCTCATGTTATAGCTCACTATTAGTGTGTATTCTTGTCATGGTTACAGTCAGAAATTTGCAGACGCTTCCATAAGGTTGCCCTGTTGCCGTGTTGCCCACTGTGTCACTGACCGCACATAAAGTGAGACTAAATTAATACACGAAGACGGTCAACAGTATATTGAGTTTTACTGGGGTGAAACTAACTCACAGTGTTTTTTGAAAATGACTGACTGAAATGCATATTGGAGTGCGACAGCTGTCACCACTTGTGCCACATGTTCATAGTATGTGAACTGAAGTTCTTATCAGTCACCAGAAATTGAATTTCTGTTCATAGTAATCACCGGTTTGTTGATTTCAGAGGCGCTAAGTGTGGGTCATCATTTTAGACTAACTACCCGGCTACCCTGTCTTACTCGGGACCACCCGGTAGTTTTGAGCATCACTAGCAGGTTAACGTAGCCCAGTTTATGTAGGTGATCATTCAGTTCTGCTCTGTGTGAGCTCTTTGGTAAGGTAGTCGACAAGGTTGCCTCAAGAAAGGATGGTCTGAGTTCTAGATTTGTTTGTGGAATGTGTGGGCACTAATAATGAGCTCTACTAAAACCGACGCTTCTTCACCATGCTCCTTTTCGGGGTGCTTGACTGAAATATCTATGATAGGGAGAGAGGTACGATCAATTTTGTGGAATTTTTATTATACATGAACAAATTAGGTCACCTAATTAACATATTAGTTTTCTAATCATTAGCGGTGTCGCAAACTATTTTCACGCCCCACATGAGGTGGTATGGATAATGGGCGTAAATCACGTGGCTGCAAAAGTTGCCTGATGTAACACCGCTATTCGATACACTGTATTAAGAAATAACAAATGAACGTTGTTTCTGAAATCGTACATACGTATAAAAAATTTTCCTCATTTAAAGTTTCAAGACCCGCAACAAAAGTTTTGTTGGTCGAAAAATGAGTCATGCTCACCTGTACTAAATCAAAAGGTTGCTGTCAAATATACGAACTGCGCAAGTTGAATAAACTCATACCCCACTACCTAGTGAATAGTAGTTCAGTGAATACGGGGAAGTAAATTTGACTGGCAGTTATTGTGTATACGCTGATGAATTAACGCTGGCAGAAGATGTGTTTGCCTCACAATGAGACGATGCCACAATGTTGCGGGACGAGGTGATGTTGCTGCTAAGCCTTAACCTGTGATGTCACCAAAACTGTTATCAGCAAAACCACACGAGAAACAAGATAACCTGAAGCCAACCCAGAAACCATAGGACAACATGCATTCTTGAAGGGCTACATAGGAGAAACTTGAAATCAGTGTTCCCTTCAGATATCGTGCGCTGGAAGATTTAAGCAATTTTCATGCCTGCTGAACAGTTAGAGCAACAAGTAGTTGGAATCTCCTGTTGGTAAATCCTTATTTGTGACGCAATTGTTTTAACCTCACGTGGTGCCACCAAAATTCAACATATATACCGTAAACGTTGCATGTTCTCGTTGCTTCAACCTATCAGGTGGCCTGTATATGTGTGTGATTGTTTACAAAGGATAAGCATTCACTTAAACAGTGAGTTTCAATTTTGACACTCTCCATGTCAACGGGACTAGAATGACAAAAGGTTTGCCTTGTGTCAGCTACCTTACATTTGTTTTTGTCGCCTTTTGTTTATAAGGTTCGAAATGCTAAACACTAATGCCACTCCTTTAGTTCAGTGAACTGATTCAACTTTCCTTTCAATGACATCCCGTTAAGCACTTCCAGAATGTTCGATTGCAACTTTTTTCAATATGAGATGAAATCTACCAATGGGATTGTTTATTACAAATTCATTATTATCTACACCGGTGATTGTGTAATCTTCCTGACTGCGTTCACACTGTTTGTCTGGGTTGACCCGCTGACTACAAATCACCAAACCATTCGCGTAATTTCTTGAATTGTGAATTACGTTTCTTGTTGAAAGTAAGTTGTTTCTCATCCCAGCTTTTTCAACCGATGTCTATTTGATCTAGATGAGTTGCCACACGCAATTTGCGTGACCAGACAAAATATTCGATTTCCGGTGCAGCGACCATTAAAATGGGATACGACCTCATAGATATTAAAAGACTGCACTCTGTTTGCTGTGACAAGCGTTCCAGAAGTGGTGACTTCGAAACGGTCTCAGAAAATACCTCCCAGGTGAGTACGCATGAAAATATAGAATCGGTCAGTGGATTTTGGTCTTTGGGTAGTACGCGATAACCCATTTGCACCAAGCAAATTGTCTGTAGTTGTGCCGACTTTCACATAGCAGAGGAAACGTCCTCATATTAGAAGACGAGACACACTGAGTGATGTAATCGTCCATGAGGCCCTCAACTCGGGGAAAATACTACGAAACAATTTCCACCAAATAGAAAGGCTAGGTAGCGCGGTCCGTTGAACTTAACTTGACTTTCCCCTCTTAATTACAGTTGCGCAGGATTCGGTTTGTATAAGTCCAACTGACCAAGGGCGAACAATATTTGAACTTGGTTTGAACATCCGTTGTTTTGTGAATTCGAAAGAATCTGCATGACTGGGCGCATTCTTTGCTGCTTTCATGCAGGGGACCAAGGCACGAGGATGCAGTTGATTGTACAAAAATGCTCCCAGATAAATCCGGACGATTCTTACACCATTGGCTCAGTCAGCTTTATAGGATGATTGGCTGCCGTAGAGTTCACACAAAGTTTGGGACTGTGCTCAAAATTAAACAGGCATTCAGTTTAAAGCTCGTAACGGTGTTGCATTCCAGAGAAAATGTTTGCCAAAGCTGTGGTAAGTGTAAACGAAAAACTTGTGCTTCTCCATACTATTGCTCATTACAAATCATTGACATCAACCCCCTACCCCTAAGATAAGTTGGAACTTTATGGTTTTAGCAAGGCAGCAAGATATATGCCACTTTCGTGAAATAACCACAGCTTCTCGCAATTTGAGGGCGTCAATCCAGAAGACCATTAGACTAATCGATAGTGAGATGTCGTCCGCCGTTTGTATGACGGACATGGTTCATTCCCTTTTGATGAGGCAGAAGAGCGACAAGTTATACGTTGTAAAGATCATCGCAAAATTCACTTTATCGGGATCCGCTCCTAGAAGTAGAAGATCTCATCCGTTGCCCAAACTTGAGAAACTTACCAACATTTTTGAAAGAAACGCTAGATCTGTTAGGTTAGACACTGTGTGATTCACAGACTGCTGTGACCATTCAAAAGTGGTTTTGGAATTACTGGTAATAGTGTTTGTTGTTTTAGCGATATTGATTAATCGCAATTGTTAGTGGTCTAGTTCTCCAATCGCCCTATATGAACAGCTTGCCCAAAACATGCGCCCATGGGCTTACACATACCTTTATTAAGATGAAATTTTCCGTTTCTACTGCTAGTGCTGGACAAAACGGAGTTCATTCTCGAACAAAATCTTAAATCGGGTGTTATATTTCGGACAAATGGAATCTCCGGTAATAATCTCTGTAATATGTCCTGCTAAACAGTGTTGCAGTATGACCTCGTTTCAATGAGCATTTAATGAAGGCTCAACGAAAACTGAGAGGTACTCATGATGTGTCGCAGCGCACAGTTTGTGCTGCATATTTCTCTAATAGGTTTGTGAACCCTGGGGAACGATTTTTACCTGTGAATATCTTTCGTTATGTATATTAGAGGTTAACCTTGAATTTCAGAGTTTGTTTATACGAAGAACAGGAGACTACATTCAATAAACTGATGTTCGAAAAACATTCTAACGCGCATCGGTACTGGAAAATATCAGTAAAATAAGATGGGGCGTTCTGCTAGGTATACACATATGAATGGTGATAGATTCATGGATTGAACGCATCCTCATCCTATGTACTGTCTTTCAATTCTGTGGCCACTGAACAAATTTCGAAAAACTCTTCATTCATAAACAGAGAATTTCAAAATGAGTTCTGTCACGAGCAAGTTCTAATACAGAAAACTATCTGGCGCAATAATGAGCAGTTCATTTTGAGAATGAGATAGCCGTTTTTCCTAAACTTTGCACTCAGTCAGAATCGGCTGGTTTTCAATTGACTTAAATCCGAAAATTTATCAGTGACGTGATTTCCATTTGCTCGTTTTCTGAAACTACACATCCTCCATCCAGAATAACTCTTGCAAGACTAACGACCAAAATGTTAGTGTTTGCTGACCTGGAAATAATGCGGCCTAGTATTGTACCTCAGTTTGCACGCATAAAGTTAACAAGCACTAATACGTACGCCAATCTGCTGCAGGTTGTGGATTAGCTAGGTGACGGCAAGTCACCTGGAGAAAGATTTTAGAACAACCCTTTAGTGAAGGTAGAGATTATCAAAGAAAGCTAGGAGAAATTAATTCGTGCTCTCTATTTTTCACCAGATTTGCGTCGCATCGACCATGGCTTATACCGGTGCACAGTAACGAACAAGGCCGGGAGGGCGCAAGCGGTCGGGCAAATCTTGGTTCGTTCGGAACCGGAAATGGAATTGATTCCTTCGGAATCAACCTATTTCGTTAGCCATAAGCCATGGATTGCCTCCTGTCATGTGACGGGCTATCCCCTTGCTTGGGAGATCAAACCAACTTGGAGGAAAAGGTCAGTGGAGTTTGAAGAAGAGGACGATCATAGACCATCGACAGAAAGCACAGATGAGCTAGCGATCCCTAGTGAGACGCCACCCACAAAGAATTCATCAGTGCAAATGAAACTTTTCACAATGGATGGTCAACCAATGAATCGTGTGACAATTGGTCTGATCAATTATGAGGCAAACAAATTTTTCGGGTGAGCAATGATGCTACTACTCATACATAGATACTGTAGAATAACAGCTAACTGGCTGTGTCAAATGATCAATCGTTGATTTCTGTAATGGTTTGTATGGCGGTTGTCTGAGTATATAAGGCTAAAATGGCTATAAATATTGAGAACTAACTGATTTACTTTCAGGTGTACGGCTAGAAACCATGTTTATTCACATGACATCGCCAAATGTATGACTGCGTTGAAATTCTTTCCACCTTGAGTGGTTGTGTAAACCCGTCTTGTCTTCTATGGATTATTATCCGAAGCACCTCTAAGTAAGGATCAGTCGCTCAACGGGTTTGCTATATACAAATGTCTTTTCAATCTGGCTGACCGAACTTCCGTACATCATTTGACAAGTGTTACGACCTTATCATTTTTTAAATTGAAAACCCAATGGTTATCTGGTGGACTAGTGCTGCTTGCTAACCGTTAGGTCACCTTACCAGCTGACGCCATCACTAAAACGTTTATGCTGCTCTAACACCGAACATTAAATCTGTTTACCGAACGCCTCAGGGAAGAGGGATGTTAAATTACATGTGTTGCTGACGTGGTTAGCTCATTTTGAACAAGCAGCGGACAAGGCAACAGTGGACAGTGGGCAGTATCGAAGGATTCCTGATGATTGAAGATAACCCAATTAACACCGTATAATCGAACATTTTACTATCGCTCATGGTTAAAGAGACCATCTTCCATGTCTAAGCGGACATCAGAAAAGACGGCAGATATAATTAAAATTTACACACTAATACTGGCAAAATTACACTAAAAGTGCTCTGTCATCTTAAATATCGATCGGTCGGATTGACTAAATGTACACCTTGAAAGACGTTTAAAATGGAGCAGTCGAAAACAACTTTAAAACTGGCTAATAGTCAAACAAAATGATCTCACGGAAGCTGATAAAAGATAACAGGATGCAAAACAAGGCGGAACAAGAGAAGTTGAACAGGAAGGCACCGATAATTGCGAACCAGGTGAAAACGGGCATTCTGTTTGCAGTCATGGAAGAGATTTTGCCATGATTGTTGATAGCACGTGGCAGAAGCAGAATGAAAGCAAATTCAGGATTGCTTTCCTGATAACCAATTGAACACGCTCCAATAAATTGGGCATCCTGGCTCACCAACATAAAATGACAAATGCATGAGACGAACTGATAGTTTCAGCGGACAACGTTTTTGATAAACTAACTGATGAACACACGAGGATATTTCACAATTTCCAGTCGTGTTAGATTATACAAACTCAGGGAGCCTTGCAACAGATTTTTCTTCGCAATGACTACGGTAAACATCGGCGGTTTGATGAATTTTCCATCGTCCTCACCATTCTAATTTTGTAAGTTTGAAGTTAAGGTGTTTAACTATAAACTAATAGGCTACAGTGCATTTCGGAAGAGGTGAAAATATTTGAGAATGTTTATTTAAGTTATATGGTGTCGCGGTTATTTATCGCATGCCTCAACATTGCACAGTGACAGACAAGACTGTCACAGTTGGCGGAGATCAGACAACATTATGGTTTAAACTACTCAAATATTTGAGGTAGTCGACGTAAGACATTACAAATATACATCCTCCATTCTTCGTCTGGATATGTGTAGACCTGCTTGCACAAGGGTTGTAACACACTATTCTACTTAAAAGAATGGTCAGCACTAGTAACTGTGCAAGTGTTCTCTAAATGAAGATTATTGCCTGGTCGAGTTAACACTAGGTTGGACATTTCCAAGTATCACGTGGTCTCTTCTACTTAAACAAATACAGATCAGCATGTTGATTCCGTAGGTGTTGACCATGTCCACGTGATTATTCACCATAACCTGTACGTGTATTTGAAAGCGTTAAAGTAGCTTCCCAAAAATTCATTGTTCATAGGATGTTAGCATATTGAAGAAATCCTTCTCTGTTAGAGTAAACTGGAAGGACAGTAACGTAATATAGTCGAGTATGTACATGGGGAAAAAATTTCAGTGCCACTGCTTGCAGGTGTTTTAGACTAAAGATCACAGGAACAATTTAGAGTGATTTGAAAAAAACCTACACAAGTTGATACGGTATTTGACCGCCAAATTGGACGACTGAGGGGAAAACCCCAAACAAACAACGACAACTTCAGTCCATATAAGGACTAACTTTTTCCGTGTACAACGTTTGTCAACTGAACCCAGGGTTTTTGAATTCGGGGCCACCTCATACAGAATATTTTGACTTCAACATCTTCACCATCCATCTCTGTTGTTATTCAGATAGAGACTTTATTTGTCATCGTTCTGATTTGCAAGTTTTTCAAAATCTCGAACACTTGTCATGTGACAGTCGCACGGTCACTATTATAAGTTACAGAACAGTTGTTTCCGGCGGCGTCCGAATGATATATTGCGGAGTATGCAAGAAACATTTCATTTAAAGGAAATTTCATGCCACTATTGGGACAAGAAATCGGTAATTTCGACCACGTGTTAACATTAGACGCCGACAAAATCATTTGAAATAATTAAAGGTGTTAATTGATAAAGACAAGAAACTTCTGTTACACGTATCCTCTTGCGTATTCAACTGCCGCTCTTCATACTTGGCAGAACAGATTCCAGCCTGTCATAAAAATGGCTGAACGTACGTCTACGTGATGGTGTAACCAACGCCTCACGAGGCAATGATATTTGATCGACTAAGACGAAATCCGACCTCACGCACTGCACAGCATGTCATGGAAACAGATCACGTTATTGATCCCGCCAACTCGTCTTAACTATTGTTGCTTAAGCGGGATCCGAAATTGCCTGCTTTCTTCCAAGTAACGTCAATCATTGCTCACCGTCTGGCCGTGTGTGCTTGTATAAACTGTCGACTTACGCAGTTTGCTTCCCCTGAAACTGAAGACAGTCATTGCTTCATATAACCACATTCTTTTACTGTTTCTAATGTCTTAACTAACCGTATGTCCTATATGTTCCAATATTTTAGGTTCATAACGGAATAGATTAAAAGAAACGTTAACATCTTGCGATGTGACTTCTATCGTTAGTGATAAGTTGGACCAAGAGGACTCATTGTTTTGAATTAAATAAACTGAATTAGAACATTTAGTGCTAAATTTTGTTTCCATGCGAATTACACGAGTTTAACTTACCATAAGTTAAAAGTGACAAGTAGTTCGTAGCAAGAAGACAGCTTCCATTTGAGTTTTACTGTCCAATTTCAACATCTTCATTCAGTTTACTGCCAAATATTGAACACTCAAAGTCTACCAAAGTAAACGACCGCAATCAGTTATAATCACCTTCAAATTCCTCAAGCTCTAAATTTCCAGTTTGCACATCTAATCCATAATTTGCTAGGTGATTGAGCTGATCCAGTATTGACCTACTTTAACTTCAACTTCTGAGAGCCACGGTATTCAAATACAATGTTCAATACGACAGACTTTCAGTTAGGTTTAATGATACATTAAGCATCTACAATCCTCAGTGATGTAATAAATAGGTTTGTTTGACATCTACTCCAGAATTATTATCCCAAATCGAACAGCACACGCGGATGCCAGCAAATTTACCTTCCGTATAGACGTTCACTAATGAACTATATCATACGGTGAACGATGTACTGGACTTGGAAATCTAAGGACACGTAGGTGATATTTGAATCAAGATTTGTCAAACTCCCACCTATTTATCGATATTGAAAAAAATCGTTCCCCACTAACCCGCTGAGTTCAAGCAAACCTCAGTTTGTGGTTGATGTTCATCCAAATATCGATGTTAGAATAAGTTAATAAATACTCACACCTGAGCGACAATAATTCAGAATGGGAGAGCAATCCTGTTTTAAATACGTACATTTTAACCTGGAGGTAAACCTCTATTTCGCTATGTGACGGAAAGTGTTGCAGGCTGACAGTTTTAGACTCAGGAGAAATAACGATACTTTTTACACTGACGACTTCTAGTAGGGCTTCCAGGAGCCACAAACGGGTTAGAATCCCCAGAAACGTAATTCCGTCGAAGTAAAGTTTCTCTGTAAAATTTATTGTCAGCCTGCCTATCGCGCACGACGATGAGCCTTTACGATGCACTGGCAGCTGTTGATATTCTTGTGTTGTGAATTTCTCAACCCTTTTCACCGGTTGCTTTCAGTTTTATCTTTATGTTGCTTCCGAAATTAATCCAACATATAACGCGGTTCACGTATCTACAGGTTTCCCTAAATTATGAAATAATCGTGCTGGCCTTTTTTGACCTCTTTTAACTGTGAATGATTTATGATGTTGTCAAGCCATCGGGCATGTACCGACCAACCTCGAATAGTTTTCACCTCCACGTTCAGCACGCCCGTTGGACATTTCAGAGTTGCAATACTTCATCGTTGCCTCACCGGCATTTCATGGTTGAACTGTTTGTTCCACTTCACAGAACAGCCTTTGATTAAATTGAGCTGCGATTTCCATTGATGAAGCATTGCCTTTGTGACCCAGTGTCGGTGGGTGGTGTAAATGGTTATGTGAGTTGCCCCAGAGTAAGAGTCATGTAGGAGATAACTTTTGAGTAAAAACTCCCACCTTGTCGCACAGTTCTGTAGGAAACAAGTGAATTGTATTTAAGATACGATTGTGCTCTGCTGTGTGGTAGTTTGGTTCATTACCGCAATAGTCTGAATGAGTTTTGTGAGTGGAGATAAACACGCAGATTACTGCGTTAAGTAACTTATGTAGATAATACCGGTTGAAACGATTATGAAACTTCGGCGCAATTGATGATCCAAGCCCATTTTAAGAACTCTTTTCGGTTACTTCTACTAATCAGCTTGTTGTCAAGTTCCAAAACAGTCGGTCACCGGAGTCCAACCAGCGACAGTTTATTGATCATTTACACCCCAAAGACTCGCCAGTGGTCAGTGGGAGATCTTTTGAAGGGATAAAATTTGTATAAACAATGCATATTTTTGGACTCGGTAAGACTACTTCTGAACCGTGTACAATGAGTTTAATGAGGTATTTGGTTCAAGTTATAACGTTGCAGCTTGCACAGAAACAGTTTGTGCTCCGACCCCCATTCAAACAACCGTTCTGCAAAATCGGTTGCAAAACTGCAATGCTTCAATTCGGGGATTATTCGAGAGGAGTTTATATCGGTGATAACACAATTGTGTAATTGAACAGAGCTGAAACCTTCTAGTTGAATATTAGATAGTATACTACCTTGAACTAGAAAACCATAAGTAATCAGTAATTCCTGTCGAATAGTTTGGAAAGCACCCAAAACAGTTTTAATTTAGAACCGATATATGAATGATGATCTCGTGAACGGTCCGACGACCAAGCTGAGAAAGATTACTCCAGCGAATCCAATTGAAAACGATTAATTGAAAACGATCTCATCAGCCTTGTTTAAAACTGGTATTTTTTACCAAAAGATTTTCAGAATAGTCAACTAACAATAAAGATAATGAGATATAATTTAAGAATACAACAGACTTAGGGTCTTGTAATTGATATTCACAGCAGTAAACATGCAGGTTTATGAATGGTTCAATTTTTGAATAAAGAAGACAGTAGGCTGATATTGCACGATTTATTTCCGGACAAATTTCGCTGCATCTTTACGAGTGCATACTACAGACCATTTATATATCAGTATGAGAAAGCGAACAAGATACCAGAGAAAGCCAACTGTCAGAGTGCACAACCACTGTCACTACCAAGGTAGCGACAAACCTACAAACAGTTGTTTCTGAACACACAACACGGGTTTGAACTTTCGGATTGCAATCGCTTCGGCATAGCGCAGTGTTCGCCTGTATGACGTTGAGTATATAATGCAAAATGCCGTTGTGGGGTCACAATGGTGTTGCGTCCGGACATAAAT